>CM017449.1:0-261144 GCA_007674295.1 Antonospora locustae
CCCCCTTACTTCTACTCCTCTTCTTACCTTGCCCCTTTCTTTCTCCTTCTTTTCTGCTCCGTCTCCTTTTTCTCCTTATCTCTCTGTCTTCTCCCTAACCCCGCTCCTTCTCCACTTCTTCCTCACCCCGTCCTTCTGATCTCTACTCTCTTCCTTTTCTCTCTTATCCCTTTATTCCGTTCTGATGTCTTCTTCGTCTTATTCAACTGCTCTCTATGTTCTGTCAAACAATGTCTGATCCGAACCATGTGAACAAAACATTTAAAACAGGGTGCAGACTGTGTCTCTGTGTGAACACAAAATCTCTATGTGAACACAAAAGAACAAAACATTTAAAACAGGGTGCAGACTGTGTCTCTGTGTGAACACAAAATCTCTATGTGAACACAAAAGAACAAAACATTTAAAACAGGGTGCAGACTGTGTCTCTGTGTGAACACAAAATCTCTATGTGAACACAAAAGAACAAAACATTTAAAACAGGGTGCAGACTGTGTCTCTGTGTGAACACAAAATCTCTATGTGAACACAAAAGAACAAAACAGTTAGAGCCGCTTGCAGACTGTGTCTCTGAATGAGATGTGCCGAGACACATCAGCCATGGACCCTTCCGACAGGCCATTCTGTCTCTCTGCACGCACGCTGACTGCCATGGGCCAGAGAGACATAGCCCAGTGACATTCCATGGGACGCCTGTGTGTCTGCCCAGAGGCATGGCCCTAGGCCGTGCACGAGACACGCCACGAGACATAGCCCTGGAACATTCCATGGGACGCCTGTGTGTCTGCCCAGAGGCATGGCCCTAGGCCGTGCACGAGACACGCCACGAGACATAGCCCTGGAACATTCCATGGGACGCCTGTGTGTCTGCCCAGAGGCATGGCCCTAGGCCGTGCACGAGACACGCCACGAGACATAGCCCTGGAACATTCCATGGGACGCCTGTGTGTCTGCCCAGAGGCATGGCCCTAGGCCGTGCACGAGACACGCCACGAGACATAGCCCTGGAACATTCCATGGGACGCCTGTGTGTCTGCCCAGAGGCATGGCCCTAGGCCGTGCACGAGACACGCCACGAGACATAGCCCTAGGACATTCCATGGGACGCCTGTGTGTCTGCCGGTCCAATACCCGGCCTATCAATGTGTCTGCCCAAATGTCGCTCCGTCAAGATCTCGCCCACACGGCTGCCCTGATGGCTGCCCGTGGGCCTCGCTGCGAGACTGCCTGCCTCGGTGTCTGACCGTGTCCGCAACTGCCCCGCTGCGCGCAGTGTTGACCTATCGACCCTGCAGTTGGGTCGCGCACGAATACCGGCCTCTGGCATTGGATGGTGGGCATGCCCGGCAGGATGCTAGTTCCGATAACGTGCGCCTCTGGACATGGTCACTGCCCGCTGCGTGCGGCTCACGATGCTTCCATGACCTGGCACATACCAGGGGCCGCCCGAATGTCGCTCCGTCAAGATCTCGCCCACACGGCTGCCTTGATGGCTGCCCGTGGGCCTCGCTGCGAGACTGCCTGCCTCGGTGTCTGACCGTGTCCGCAACTGCCCCGCTGCGCGCAGTGTTGACCTATCGACCCTGCAGTTGGGTCGCGCACGAATACCGGCCTCTGGCATTGGATGGTGGGCATGCCCGGAGAGATGCTAGTTCCGATAACGTGCGCCTCTGGACATGGTCACTGCCCGCTGCGTGCGGCTCACGATGGGGTCTTTTTTTTCTGCGCTTATATATTTTTTTTTCTGATTGACACGTGCCGCTTTTGGCCTCCCCCTTCCCTTTTCAGTCCTCCTTCCGTTTCCGTCTCCTGTCTTCCTCTCTTCCCTTCTCGTGCGTCTTCTTCTCTTTCCTTCTCTCTCTTTTCGATCTTTGTGCTCTCTCTCCTCTTTTTTCTTTCCTTCTCTCTCTTTTCGATCTTTGTGCTCTCTCTCCTCTTTTTTCTTTCCTTCTCTCTTTTTCGATCTTTGTGCTCTCTCTCCTCCTACCCCCCCTTTCTCCCCCTCATTTCTCCCGCCTTTTCCTTCCGATCTCCCAACCCTTTCCTCTACTCTCTATACCCTCTCCCCTTCTCTTCTCCATTCCCCCTCGTCCTCTTCCCGTTCCCGCCATTCCTGACTCTGTCTCGACGAACATCTGGATCTTGGTCTCTGCTCCTCTTGTAAAACGTGATCTTCGTTTATTCTTCCACTGCCCCAACTCCTGGCCCTCCAACCCTTCCTTCTCCTTCCCTCCGTCTCTCTCCTTCCTGGCCGTCGCCCGTCCTCTTCTCTGGCCTCTCCCTCGTGACAGGACATCGCCTTCTCTCTCTTCTCGTCCCGCCGTCCGGCTCCTTGTGTTGCGCCTCTTCCTTTTTCTTCTCCTCTCCTCCAAAAATCCCCTGCCTCTCCCCTCTCTCCGTCTTCGTCCCTTAGGCCTCTGTTATACCTAACATTTAGCTTTTGCCACACTTGCCATAACTCATCATCCACCACCCATCAACCCCTGTTATCTCTCTCCGTCTTCCAGTCCTCGTTCCTTAGGTTTTTGTTTTCAGAGACATTTAGCTCCTCAATGTTCTGACTCTCCATGTGCTCTGCGATCTTTCCTGCTTGTATCTTACAACAACTCATGTCCACCTTCTCAACCCCTGTTATCTCTCTCCCTCTTCCAGTCCTCGTCTCTTTGATTCTTCCACGACACATCCTGCTCCTCAATGTTCTGACTCTCCATGTGCTCTGCGATCTTTCCTGCTTGTATCTTACAACAACTCATGTCCACCTTCTCAACCCCTGTTATCTCTCTCCCTCTTCCAGTCCTCGTCTCTTTGATTCTTCCACGACACATCCTGCTCCTCAATGTTCTGACTCTCCATGTGCTCTGCGATCTTTCCTGCTTGTATCTTACAACAACTCATGTCCACCTTCTCAACCCTTGTCATCTCTCTCCCTCTTCCAGTCCTCGTCTCTTTGATTCTTCCACGACACATCCTGCTCCTCATAATTCAGACTCCCCATGTGCTCTGTATTTGCTCCTGACTTTACTCCCCTCTTCATTCTCTGCTCCGTCTTCTGGCTTCCTCTCCTCTATGTCCACCCCCACCGCCATGTCCTTCACCTCCTTCTCCACCTCGCCTCTTCCCTGCCTCTCTCTTCTTTCTTGCTATGACTCCACCGATCATCGTGTGTCTTTCTCTTCTCGTCCACCGTCAATCCATTCCGTGCTCCTCTGCTTACAGTCTCAGTTGTTGCTCGTCTTTTTGTAATCCTCCGCCAGCTCTTTTCTGATCTTCTCAATGTCTCCTATTCCTGTCTTTTGGTCTTCCATTCTCTTTCTTTTCTCAGACACTTCTTCATGTTCCACAAAAAGTTCTCCCATGGCCTTCTTTCTTTCTGCTCCGTCTCTTTTCCAGACATCTCGACGTCCCCTATTGCCGATCTCTCCCTTCCTCTCTCGTCGTCCTCCTTTGTCTTTCTTCCCAGCTTGCCATAGCACGCCTCTTTCCACTTCTTTTCTATCTTCAGTTGCTCCATCAGATGCAGAATTTCTCCGTGTCGTCGCATCCTCTTTCTCCTGCTTCTTTTCTATCATTATGTTGTATATCTTCTCTTTGATCTCTCTATTCCATTTGATCTTCTTACTCTTCCCATCGTGATTTGCAATTTTCTTCTTGTTCTCAGACACATGCAGCATGTCAACTTTCCCTGTGCTCTGCTATGCCATTGCATGCAGATTCGCCTCCATCTCCCTCCATGCATTTGGACCACCCTGCCAAGCGTGTCTCCTGCAGTACCGACAAGTTGCAAATGCCCTCTGGATGCATCGTATGTTTGTTAGCACTAGGACATTGCATTTCCTGCATCAACTGATCTCCTATGCTGTCAGAGAGTGCTGTCAGTTTTTGCAGCTATGATAAAGCTCCTGCAGTACCGACAAGTTGCAAATGCCTTCTGGATGCATCGTATGTTTGTTAGCACTAGGTCTCTGCATTTCCTGCATCAACTGTCCCTCCTTCCCAATGCGCCGACTGCTCGTTTCCACTAGGTCTCTGCATTTCCTGCATCAACTGTCCCTCCTTCCCAATGCGCCGACTGCTCGTTTCCACTAGGTCTCTGCATTTCCTGCATCAACTGTCCCTCCTTCCCAATGCGCCGACTGCTCGTTTCCACTAGGTCTCTGCATTTCCTGCATCAACTGTCCCTCCTTCCCAATGGTTCCCCTTTGCCCTCTTTTCTTCCCCTTTTTTGTCCTCATCCATGCTGCGCTCGATTTTATACTGCTTGAAAAACACATATCAAAACATCCTTATCGTGCTCTATCTCTACCACTTTCCATCTTCCTTGTCTTCTCCTCTCCTCTCGGTCTCCGCTTTCCAGTCTTGTGGATTGCTTGTCCAACCCTTTTCCTCTCTCCACCCTTCTCGCAAAATCGTTTCTTTTCCATACTCCGCTCCCCTCGTCCTCTTCCTCCCTTGTCTGACCCTGCTCTGACTGCTTGTCTCCTTGTTACTCTTGAATTCTTTGATCTCACACCGAACTGGTCTGGCCTTCTCTATGCTTTTGCTGTGCATCTGTCTACTGGTCCAATGTGCTGGGTATCATGTCGCCTGGCTTGCTGTGGTTGGCCGTCTCCTTCCCGACCCTACTCTTGTCAAAGACTCTCTTTCTGTCCATAAGCCCCGTTTTCATCTCCACCGGCAGTGATGATACGGTGCTCATCGACTGCTTCTAATCAACTCCATTTGCTATCATCTGTTCCCTGCACTCGGTCTCTCTGTGGATGCAGCACCTCGTGAAATGATCTACAGCACGTGCCAGTGGTGACTGGGTGGCAGTTGGATGTGCTTTATTTGATTTCGTTGGTGCGCCGCTTCTCACGAACGTGTGTCTGTGCACTGTGTCTTGGTGCTGTCTCTCGGGTTGGTTGATTGCTTTGGTGGATCTGGCTCTGTGGTTATCTGGTGGTGATGTATGCTGGGTGCCAACAATCTGATGGGTTGGCTGTGGATTGCTGGTGTTGTAGGTGGTGAATGTCTGTAATCATGTGCTGGGGTTTAGTGAGGTTTCGGTGCTTTCGCTTCTGTGGTGCGGGTTATCACATGCTTCACTTGGTAATGCAGCAATTTGTATCTTGCATTGCTTGCTAATGCACTAATTTGTCTCTTCTTGCTAATGCAGCAATTTGTCTCTTGCATTGCTTGGTAATGCAGCAATTTGTCTCTTGCATTGCTTGCTAATGCACTAATTTGTCTCTTCTTGTTAATGCAGCAATTTGTCTCTTCTTGCTAATGCAGCAATTCGTATCTTCTTGCTAATGCACTAATTTGTATCTTCTTGCTAATGCACTAATTTGTCTCTTCTTGCTAATGCAGCAATTTGTCTCTTGCACTGTCTGGCTACATGTGTCTCAGGCCACCGCCACAGATGCAGACATGCAGCGAACGTAGCTCGTCGACTATCTGCATCCGCCACACCATGATGGAATGTCTTTGCAGCTGGATTGTGATGAACATCGTGTGTTGCTCACATGTGTATCTGGTGGTCAAGAGATGTGTGCCGATGCACCGAATGATTTGCCATTGAATACAGGTGGTTTTCTGGATGTGTACAACGCTCCCCTCGCCACACAGTGGTTTCTGGCACTTGTTGAAGCGTACTCTGCTAGTGCACCTCGGCGTCAATCTTGTGTGGAATGCGGTATACAGCTGATGGCAGTTGTATGTGAGTAATCATAGGTCCAGAATGGCTGGTTTTATTCCTGCTCTCACCCACTCCACTGGGTGGTATGCCTGAAGAGACGGCACTGCTTGTGTTGGCCGAGGTCTGTGCTGCCCATGTTTTCGTCATGAATCATATCAAACCCCTTCGTTAATGAATATCCACTTGACTTTTGGTTCTACGTCCTCTTTCAGACTCAATCTCCTGTGCTGATGTCATGAAACAGTAAATGGCTCTGTTTGGTTTTTGTTGTGAACATTTCGCCATGCAATGCACTTCGTCTCTCATGTTCTTTGTCACATGCAGTGCCAAGACACTTCCATTGCTATGGCCTCCATCATTTGATGGTCGTACTCAAGAGTCGATAACAGCTTCACGAAAGATGTAGCTGCTGCTTTCCACGTCATCATGATGAAAACCTTAGCACCCTTTTCTCTCTTTCCGAGACTCCTCGTCATAGCCGGCGTTGTAGCTGTTTTCTTGGAGTAGCCTGCTCCCGTGGTACGCCTGTATACACTCTTCACCATGAAGTACAGAGGCCGCTCATGTCTGCGCGAGGTGGTCTTTCGCCTGCTCAAAAAGCCCTCTCTCGCAACTGGTCCTGATCTCACATATGCTTCCATCTCGTGCCGAAAAACAGCCGCCTTGCCACGCTGTCTTCCTTTCATTGCTCTCCGATGTGTGCAGACACTGCCTCGCCCTGCTTCCATCTGTCTTCCTGCTCCTCTGTCCTCGCAACACGAGTGGCTTCTGTGCCTTGCATTGCATCTCAGACTCCCGGTCAATTGTCTGGATGACAAACACCAACAGTGCTCCGCTTCTTGCATTGCTGCCTTCTGTGCCTTGCATTGCATCTCAGACTCCCAGACAATTGTCTGGATGACAAACACCAACAGTGCTCCGCTTCTTGCATTGCTGCCTTCTGTGCCTTGCATTGCATCTCAGACTCCCAGACAATTGTCTGGATGACAAACACCAACAGTGCTCCGCTTCTTGCATTGCTGCCTTCTGTCCCAACACCCCATGACTGTGTGAGAAAGTGTGTGCATCGCTGTATTTATTGTGGTGCACTGCTCTCGCTGCCACGAGATCCTGCGCATTCATGCTTCTTGCTCCTGTCTCCCGCTACAGACACTGTGCATCATGCAGACACATGTTCGATCCCAACACAGTGTCTTCTCGACCTGCCGTTCGGCTCCTCGTGTTGGTTTTCTCTTTCAACATGCTACTCCACTATGCAACATCTGAGCCCTCCAAGATATCTCGAAAACTCCTCTTGCACATCACAGCCTCTTATGTTCAGCCTTTCAAGCCTTGTCATCTCTCCCACTCTCTTCCAGTCCTCGTCGCTCAAGTTTGTGTTCTCTGAAACATCCAACTCTAGGAGGTTCAGCTTTTGTATGTGCTTTTCGATCATTCCTGCTTTTACGCCACAATCCCTTATGTTCAGCCTCTCAAGCCCTGTCATCTCTCCCACTGTCTTCCAGTCCTCGTCGCTTAGGCTTTTGTTATACATGACATCCAGCTCTACAAGATTGTTCTTCAGACTCTGCATGTGCTGTGCGATTGCTCCTGCTTCTATGTCGCAAGCACTTATGTACAGCCTCTCGAGCCTTGTCATCTCTCCCACTGTCTTCCAATCTTCGTCGCCTAGGCCTCTGTTCTCAGAGACATCTAGCTCCACAAGATTCAGCCTCTGCATGTGCTGTGCGATCGCTCCTGCCTGTATGTTACAATCCCACATATTCAGTCTTTCAAGCTTTGTCATCTTTCCTACTGTCTTCCAGTCTTCGTCGCTCAGGTTTGTGTTTTCTGATACATCTAGTTCTACGAGATTCAGCTTCTCCATGTGCTGTGCGATTGCTCCTGCTTCTATGTCGCAAGCACTTATGTACAGCCTCTCGAGCCTTATCATCTCTCCCACTGTCTTCCAGTCCTCGTCGCTTAGATAGTTCTCCGAAACATCCAACTCTACGACATTGTTCTTCAGCATCTCCATGTGCTGTGCTATCACTCCTGGCTCTATTTTTCCACTCTTTATTCTCAGCTCTGTCTTCTTTCCCTTGTATGCTATTCTCTCCAGCATTCCTCTGTCTTCTGGCTTCCATTCCTCTATGTCCACCTCCACTACCATGTTCATCACCTCCATCAGCACCACTGCCAGTCGCTGCACTTCTCTCTGTCTTCTGTACTCCTCGCTCACCTCCACTCTCAGCTCCCAGTCCTCTGTTCTGTTCTCTCTCTGCTCTTTCTTGATACGACTGTGCCAAAGATCGAGTGTCTTTCTCTCCTCGTCCACTGTCAATCTCATTCCGTGCTCCTCTGCATACAGTCTCAGAAGGTGTTGTGTGTACAACGAGAAGTTCTGTATCTTTATGCACTTCGCATTCACTTTTTCTCTGAGCATCTCAGTGTATTCTACTACAGCATCTTTGTTGTCTTCCTTTGTTTTTCTTGCCAGCTTGTCATAGCATGCCCACTCCCACTCCTCTTGTATGAGCAGATAATCCATCAGATGCAGAATCTCCACCATGTCATCTGCATCCACTTTCTCCTGCTCCTTTTCGACCAGTATGTTGCATGCCTTCTCAAAAATCTCTGCGTCGCATCTGATCTCGTAACTCCCACTGCTAAACTTCGCTACTGCCTCCATGTAGCCAGACACATACACTATGTCGACTTTCCCTGTGCTTAGGTATGCCATTGCATGCAGAACCGCCTCCACCTCCTCGGCATCGACCTTGCTCTGCAGTTGCTCTCCATGCGTTTGGACTGCCTTGCCAAACGTGTATCTGTCCCACAGAATCTTCACTATGTCCCTTGAACCGTCCATGTGTGCACTCTCTGTGTCTGTTCTCAGACTGGCCATTGCTCTCAGAATCGCATCCACATCCTCTACACCGACGTGGCCCTGTTCTTTTCCAAGCATATCCACTGCCCTGTCAAATGCATCTCTGTCCCACTGAAAACACATGTCGACTCTGTATGTTTTATTCGCGATCACATTTCTCTTCTCGTCCATAAACTTGACTGCACGCTTGTTGGAGAGGTGCACAGTGAGTGCACTCTCGTCTGGACGCATGTTGATGTCCTGTGTGCCAAGACAACACAGCACATGCATTCCCATGCACACCATTCTCTGCAGATACATAGGCTGTTTTTTGTCGTCTGTAAATGTGGTGATGGTGCTGTCATTCTGCCGTTGTGTCCTGTCACCTCATTCGTGCACACAACTCCACAGACTCGATGGTGTACCTAGCTGTCTCTCTTTGGACGCAGGTTGACAGGGCGTGTGGAGACTCGTGCTAGAATGTGATGGCTGCAGAAATGGTTTTTTTATTTGTTCATTGGCCTGATTCTGCTGTGCCTGTGTCCATCCCATTTTGTGTGTATTCCTTCTCTATCTCGTATGCCTGCAGTGCGCCTGCTGGTCTCTCCTGGCCGACTGTTTCATGACCTCCTTTCCTCCGCTTGCTGGTCTTTGGTTGTTCTGTGCTCTCCTTTTCTCTCTTTCTCCCCCGCACCAGAATGCCCATGTCCACCAGAATGTCCTCGACGCCCTTCTCGCTGATTCTCTTTGGGTTCATGTACTCGATGTCTTCCTCTTCCGCATACTCAAACACCCTTCTTGCATACTCCTCTTGCCAGCCTTCCACTCAGATACGCCCCTGCCTCCACCAGCCATTTCTCGCTCTCGCTGATCTCCTCGGCCAGCTTCCGTATCACGTACAAAGGCGTGAACTTTCTGTAAAACACATCCAGCACATTACCCACACTGCCCCCGTAAATGTCCTGATTGAACGTGCCCATTCGCGACTCATACTCCGTGCGTATGCCCAGCCTGTCTCGTAGTATGTGTCGCCACGTGTTTAGCACGTGCACGTTCTGTGTGGCCTGTCCCGGCATCACCACAACGTCCAGAACAATGCTCTTCAGCTCTCCCACTCTCTGCTCCACAAACGACTCAAACGTGCCCCTGTCCTCTCCCCCGTACAGTGCTCGATGCACCATGGCAAGACACGCCTTCTGCCTGTCAGGACACCACCGCAGGGCCTCGCACAACTCGGGCACATACGCCCGTGCATTCTCTGTGCAGTCTCTCAGCCTGACCAGCACTGCCTCGAGCAGGGCCTGTGTTTCTGCAAGAAACTTTGTGTACATTTTCCATCCTTGAAATGCATTTTTGTCTATGCCGTAGACGGTCTTGATGTAGCTTGCCATGTCTCTTCCGTCGGTGGTGGGCGGTGCGTGTTCGGCTAGTCTTTGTGTCCAGATGGCAAGAAGGTCGTGTGCACTGAGTGTGGGGGGTGAGACGCTGTCGACGACGATGTGCCGGAGTCTCTCTATGTTCCAGTGGAGAGTGTCCTCTCTGAGTCTTCTGTACACGTCGTCCTCGTTGATCACCGTGACTGGGCCTGCAAGTTCGTTCTGAGAGAGAACGACTCTGTCTCCGAGCCGCTCACGAAGATCCCGCCACCCAAGAGTATCGCCCTCACCGCGCTCTACAAGGGGGTTGTTTCCGAGATCGAGCATCGTGATTCTTGGAAGACCAGCCATTGTGTGCGGGAGCGAAGTGAGTTGATTATACCTAAGGTAAAACATTTGCAGCCTTTCCAGATATCCTATTGTCACTGGAAGTGCTGTCAGCTGGTTGTTATCAAGACGAAGGTCTTTCAACCTCACCAGACGTCCTGTTGTCACTGGAAGTGCTGTCAGCTGGTTGCATCTAAGATAAAGTATTTGCAGCATCTCCAGACGTCCTATTGTCACTGGAAGTACTGTCAGCTGGTTGTTATCAAGACAAAGCTCCTGCAGACTCACCAGACGTCCTATTGCCTCTGGAAGTGCTGTCAGCTGATTGCTATTAAGATAAAACATTTGTAGCCTCACCAAACGTCCTATTGTCTCTGGAAGTGCTGTCAGCTGGTTGTTATCAAGACGAAGGTCTTTCAGCCTCACCAGACGTCCTACTGCCTCTGGAAGTGTTGTCAGCTGGTTGTTATCAAGACGAAGGTCTTTCAACCTCACCAGACGTCCTATTGTCTCGGGAAGTGCTGTCAGCTGGTTGCCACTAAGATAAAGCATTTGCAGCATCTCCAGATGTCCTATTGTCTCGGGAAGTGCTGTTAGCTGGTTATCATCAAGACGAAGGTCTTTCAGCATCTCCAGACGTCCTATTGCCTCCGGAAATACTGTCAGCTGGTTGTTATCAAGACAAAGCTTCTGCAGCATCTCCAGACGTCCTATTGTCTCTGGAAGTGCTGTCAGCCGGTTGCTAGTAAGACTAAGCACTTGCAACATCGACAGATCTCCTATTGTCTCTGGAAGTGCTGTCAGCTGGTTGTTATTAAGATAAAACATTTGCAGCATTGGCAGATCTCCCATGCTCTCTGGAAGTGTTGTCAGTTGGTTATCATCAAGACAAAGCATTTGCAGCATCTCCAGACGTCCTATTGTCTCGGGAAGTGCTGTCAGCTGGTTGCTATTAAGACGAAGCTTCTGCAGCCTCTCCAGACGTCCTATTGTCTCTGGAAGTGCTGTTAGCCGGTTGCTATGAAGAAAAAGCATTTGCAGCCTCTCCAGACGTCCTATTGTCTCTGGAAGTGCTGTTAGCCGGTTGCTATGAAGAAAAAGCATTTGCAGCCTCTCCAGACGTCCTATTGTCTCTGGAAGTGCTGTTAGCCGGTTGCTATGAAGAAAAAGCTCCTGCAGCATCGACAGATTTCCAATTTCCTCCGGAAGTTCTGTCAGTTCGTTATGACTAATATCAAGCTTCTTCAGCATCGACAGATTTCCAATTTCCTCTGGAAGTTCTGTCAGTTCGTTATAACTAATATCAAGCACTTTCAGTCTCTTCAGACGTCCTATTTCTTCCGGAAGTTCTGTCAGCCAGTTGCCACTGAGATCAAGCTCCTCCAAGTCCTTGGCTTCAAACACCTCTCTTGGTATCTCTCGAAGACATTTTCCTCTGTAGTTAAGCCTCGTTCCTGCCACTTCAAGCATTTGCACCAGTGCAAGTGCAACACATGCTGCATTTCTGATCATGGGTATATATTTCGTTCTCTTGATTACTTGTCATGACAGAAGCGTATAGAATTGACATCTGATGACAGGTCCGCTGTCTTGTGTCAAGGAAAAGAAAGTCCTCTGGTGTCGAAAAACAAACCACCGTGAACTCTAGTGCAACGGCACAGTGTGGGCTGTGACCCTGTGATGCCTTGAGATGGTTCTCCAGTTTGGAAATGTTATAGTGCTGTTGCAACGTGTCGCGGCTCGTGTCTCTACTGTATGCTCTGCATATGCTGCAGTCTAGACCGTGTACAACGTGTGTATGTCCTCAAAGATCAGATGTCTTGACCTTGCCAGCCTACTACACCTCGCTCTCCGCAACGCTCTGTTCACCGTCTCGGCGTGCCCAAACCGCAACAACTCTGAAGATTCGCATCTCTGCCCAGACAGCGAATGCTACATGCAAATGCACCAGATGAATTGTCTGTGTCCACAGCAGAGACACTGCATCTGGTTGTGTCGAAAGCTGTCTCGTTCTGTGGACTCTGCTGCAAGGACATGGCCCAATGTCACTGTCTTCTCCTACTCCATTTACAACACATTCAAATAACACTTTAAAAGACAAGACGTCACTTTCGCACATAAAAAGACAAAAAACGAAAGACCCCGCATGAATAGATGGTCTTTACTACTTGCTCTGTGTATTGAAAGTTCAGTCAGAAGTTCGTTAAGTAACGTCAGCGAAAAACATGAATCTGTGAGTGCTGAAGTTCATTCGCCACATGTGCACCTAAGCCGCGATTGCTATGGCATGAACAGAAACCCGCATTCTGCTGGTTACCAAGTTGTATGTGCGGAAGACAGCTTTAGCACAAACTATCCAGAAACATCCTATGCGCTTAACAAGGGCTTGGGCGCAAGTAATGGCACACATCAATTGATGGTACCAGAAAGCAATTGCGCAGATGAAAACAGGGCCTACTATTCTGAACTTAGCAATGAAGTGCCAGGCAATATACAAACTGGCGATTGTGAGCCTGTCATTCAAGGCGGTGGGGCTGTTGATAGCGGACTTCCTAGCAAAGCATTCATGCAAGATGTTGGCGGTGTTGTCACACACGACATAGCTGCTGACCACTGCACAGCTACGTTTTATGGGGACAACTTGGTTCTTGACAGCTCTGGCGTGTCCATTGAAAACTTGCAGAAAACCGATGCAGAAAACCCCTCAACTGCACCTGTCCCATCTGGAGGTACGTTGAAGAATTGCTGTGGTGTTCCCGAGCTCTTTGGCTGCCGTGGTGGATGCTGCGTTGGAGTGCTTACGTGCAAGGACGAGTGCTGCAACACACTTGCATGCAACGGCTTGAACTGGGATGCTATCATTCCAGGTGGAATCAAAAGCATACCTCTCTATGCTATAATGATCCTAGGCAGCGCTTTGTTTGTTTGGTGCTATATGTTCATTTTCTTGCATTATGTGCTCCTTTTTTGACAACTCTCATAAATGCATGTCATTGCATTTCTGTCCACCTCTCGATCTTGTCGTGTTTGCGCGACCTTCTTTTTGTGCTCTCTCCAGTCATCTCCTGTTCTCGTGACTCCTGCTTTGGTGTGCACGCTTCTTTTGTGCTGGATCGCGCGACCTGCTCGTTGTCCAGATCAGTCATCTGACATGGCTTCCATCCTCGCATCTTTGCCAGACTTCCTCCGGACGAGTTGATGAACACTGACAGTTGACTGGACAATGCCTCGCGAAAAGGACTGTGGCCCGTTGTGAAAATTTATTTAGATGTGCTGCTCTTGCTGCCATTTGGTCCAGCGCATCCGTGCTTGCTGCTCTTGGACACACCTGTCTTCTCGCTGGCTGTTACCAAAGTGCAGAGACACTGTGTGACTTGCAAGCCTTGGCTGTACATGGCCAACACAGTGTCTTTTCGGCCGGCCGTTCTGGCATCATGTATTTCGTCTGTAGTTTTTTCTTCACTATAGATCCATCTCTTCTATGCAATGTCCGAGTCTTTCATAAAGATATCCATAAAGCAGATTTTCGTCTATTTGACAATCACTTATGTCCAGTGTCTCAAGCCTTGTCATCTCTCCTACTGTCTTCCAGTCTTCGCAGCTTAGATTTTTGTTCCATGATACATCCAGCTCTACAAGATTGTTCTTCTGATCATGCATGTCTCTGCAATCGTTCCTGGTTTTACGTTACAATGCCACATCTTCAGCTTCTCAAGACTTGTTATCTCTCCCACACTCTTCCAGTCTTCGTTGTTAAGGTTTCTGTTTGACGATACATTCAGCTTTAGTCACACACGCCATAACTTGTTATCTCCTTTCTATCAAGCCCTGTTATTTCTTCCACTATCTTCCAATCCTCGTTGCTTAGATTTCTGTTCAACGAGACATCCAGCTCCACAAGATTGTTCTTCTGATTCTTCATATGCTTTGTAATTGTTCCTGCCTGCACATTGCAACACTTTATGTTCAGCATCTTAAGCCTTGTCATCTCTCCCACTGTCTTCCAGTCTTCGTTGCTTAGGTTTGCATTCATAGAGACATCCAGCTCGACAAGATTGCTCTTCAGACCCTGCATGTGCTTTGTGATTGTTCCTGGCTTTACGTTACAATCCTGCATCTTCAGCTTTTCAAGCTTTTTCATCTCTCCCACTGTCTTCCAGTCCTCGTCGCTTAGGTTTCTGTTCCCCGTGACATCCAGCTCGACAAGATTGTTCTTCAGACTCTGCATGTAATTTGTGATTGTTCCTGGTTTTACGTTACAATCCTGCATCTTCAGCTTCTCAAGCTTTGTCATCTCTCCCACTGTCTTCCAGTCCTCGTCGCTTAGTTTTCTATTCCATGAGATATCCAGCTCGACAAGATTGTTCTTTAGAGTCTGCATGTGCATTGCGATCGTTCCTGCTCGTATGCTACAACCACTTATGTTAAGGGTCTTAAGTCTTGTCATCTCTCCCGCTGTCTTCCAGTCATTATTGTCCATGTTTTCGTTCCATGTGACATCAAGATCTACTAGATTATTCTTCAGACTCTGCATGTGCTTTGTGATTGTTCCTGGCTCTATGCTACAATTCAGCACCTTCAATTTTTTGAGACTTGTCATCTCTCCTACGGTCTCCCAGTCTTCGTTGCTTAGGGATATGTTCCCCGAGACATCTAGCTCTATTATTTTGTTCTTCAGACTCTGCATGTGCTCTGCAATAGCTCCTGGCTTTGCTCTCCTGCACTTTATTCTCAGCTCTGTCTTCTTTCCCTTGCATGCAATTTTCTCCAGCATTCCTCTGTCTTCTGGCTTCCATTCCTCTATGTCCACCTCCACTGCCATGTTCATCACCTCCATCAGCACCTCTGCCACTTCCTGCACCTCTGTCTGTCTTCTGTACTTCTCGCTCACCTCCACTCTTAGTGTCCAGTCTTCTGTCCTGTTCTCTCTTCGATCTTTCTTGCTATGAGTGCACCAAAGATCGAGTGTCTTTTTTTCCTCATCTGCTGTCAAACTCATTCCATGCTCCTCTGCATACAGCCTCAGAAGGTGCTGCATGTACAACGAGAAGCTCTCTATCTTTGTGCCCCTTCCTTTCACTTCTTCTACAAAGTTCTTGGCGTATTTTGCTGTTTCTTTGTTGTCTTCCTTTGTCTTTCTTGCCAGCTTGTCATAGCACGCCCATTTCCACTTCTCTTCTATCTTCAGATGCTCCATCAGATGCAGAATCTTCACCATGTCGTCTGCGTTCACTTTCTCCTGCTTCTTTTCAATCATTATGTTGTATGTCTTCTCAAAAATCTCTGCGTCGCATCTGATCTCGTAGCTCTCTCCATCATGCTTTGCGATTTTCTCCATGTACCCAGACACATGCACTATGTCGACTTTCCCTGTGCTCTGGTACATCATTGCATGCAGAATCGCTTCCACCTCCTCGCCATCGACCTTGCTCTGCAGTCCTCCAAGCTTTTCGATTACCCCGGCAAACACCTCTCTGTTCCACAGAGCCTCCATTGTACCTATCGAATCGTGAACGTGTGCACTCTCTGTGTATGTGCTCTGACTAGCCATTGCTCTCAGAATCGTCTCCACCTCCTCGACATCGACGTGGACCTGCTGTCTTCTAAGCATCTTGACTGCCCTGCCTAACACATTTCTGTCCCACTGAACACACGTGTTGAATCTGTATGTTTTATTTACGATCACATTTTTCTTATCGTCCACATACTTGACTTCATACTCGTTGAAGAGATACACAGCGAGTGCACTGTCGTCTGGACGCATGCTGATGTCCTGTGTGCCAAGGCAACACAGCATATGCACTCCCATACACATCATTCTCTGCAGATACATGGGCTATTTGTAGTGAAGATACTATCCCTTGGTTTGTACACACACATGCACAGACTCGATGATGTACCTAACACTGCTGTCACTCTTTGGACTGCAGGCCGACTGAGTGTGCTGGGAGACTCACGCTCGAATGCGATGGCTGCAGGATGATCCTTTATTTGTTCATCTGCCTGACATGATAACGTCGCGTTTGTGTTTGGGATTTAAGCATGAATCATGTGTGTGTCCCCAAAACATGGTTTTCGGTCGCTGGGGTTACGACAGTTGGCACAGATTGCTTTTGCAGCTGCGCTATGATGCTTCTCATCATCGTGCGCATATCCAGGTTTTCATCGACCACAACACTCGTGTACATGTACTACGACATACAGCAGACTTGTATGTCCAGCTTGGCTCTTTTTAACGTTCCTATGTACTCTCCAATAATGACTTTTATTGCCGACCCATACGCAGAAAGATAGCTCTCACTGCAGTTGTGATGCTTTTATCTCGTTTGAGAAACGGGGCTCTGAAATCGCAGATAGATGGATGATACAAACACGGTCTTAAGTGCCTACATGAGATGCACATCGAGCAAGGTGTGCGGGAACTCAGTGACTTTTGCCTTAGAAATGTCGCAGTACGGGTGCGTCGTGTGTTATACAAGAGCAAATAGAGTCATGCAAGAGTGCCACACATGTACTTCTTTTCAGAATAGTTTGCGGAGCAGGTAGAACAGGGGCTGTTATTTATATCACAGTGGCAAGCTGGTAAGTGTGATAGAAAAATTGAATACGTAACAGCGAGAATCAGGTTGTACATATAGAGAAGAATAGATGCCAAGGTAGGCGAGGCTGAACTATTCAACCATTCAAGGCGCCGGAATGAATCGATCAAATCACATAGCAGGTGGTTTAATTCAACGGATGCCTTCAGCACAGATTTCTTACATTCAGTGCTCTCACATTGACTCAATAAGCCATACGAACTACAGTAGTATCGTGGGTTTTATTTATTTCAGCATAAGATGATGCATGCACATGGGAGCTGCATTTCTCTGCATCATAAACGGCCTCGTCACTCCAGAACTTTCTCAGTATTGTATCATATTCTGAATGCATTATTCTGTGTGAGTATCACTCTTTTGCCGAAGATATTCTGCAGTTCTCTCCACCCCAGCTTCTCACCCTCACTCTCTTCTGCTAGCGGATTGCCTTGCAGGTCTAGCACGGCAATGCTGTGCAGATTCAACATTGTGCGGGGAAGCCACTTCAGCTTGTTGCCCCCCAAGTTTAGCCTTCTCAGCCCCCTCATCTCACCAATCCCTTCTGGAAGACGCACAAGCTCATTGTTCTCTAGAAAAAGACCTTTCAGTTGTGTCAACGTGCATATCTCTCTTGGAAGCACATCGAGCTGGTTGTTGCCAAGATAAAGCCACTCAAGCTGTGTAAGACTTCCCACACTTTCTGGAAGCTTTTTAAGCTTGTTGTTCTCTACGTGTAACTCCCTAAGCCGCTGCAGCTTGCATATCCCCTCTGGAAGCAGTACTAGTTTGTTATACTCGAGATGCAACCATTTCAACTGCGCCAGGTCACCAATACTCAACGGAAGCGTTGCAAGACAATTGTCGCAAAGATACAGCTCCTCCAGCCTCTGCAGACGTCCAATTTCTTCAGGAAGTGACGTCAGCCTGTTTTTTCCAATGTAGAGTCTTTCCAGTTGTGTCAGACGCCCAATGTCTGTCGGAAGCGTTGTAAGCTGATTGTTGTCCAGTCCAAGCCATAGCAGCTCTGTCAAGCACCCTATCTCATCGGGGAGCGACGTAAGCCTGTTGTTTCCCAGATATAGCCACATCAGAAGCTTCAGGTTGCCTATTCCTGCCGAGGGTGGCGTCTGACTGTTTTTACAGTAAAATTCCTCCAGTTCTGCAAGACAGTCCATTTCCTCTCGAAAGAATGCGAGTTGTCCGTCATCGGCAGCAAGTCTTTGCAGCCGTGCCAGATCGTTGGATCTTGCTGGAAGCACAGCTGCTTGTGGACGCCGAATCTGCTTGCTAACCTCGTAGTAAGACTCTACTATCTCTTCCAGATAGTCTATCTCATCTAGAAAACAGGCCATCTGCTCGTCATCAGCAAAGAGTCTTTGCATATGTACTAAGTTACCTGCTTGTGCAGAATGCAAGGCCAGCTGGCAGCTTTCGTGGCAAAGCTCTGTGATGCCTAGGTGCGAGGCCAGCTGTTTATTCTCGAAATAAAGCCACAATAGGTCTGTCATGAACTCTATTTCCTCAGAAAGCGTGGACAGCTGGTTGTTGTCGATGTAAAGCCACAGAATCAACCTAAGGTCTCTCACTTTCTCTGGAAGCGACGCTAGCATGTTGTTTCCAAGGTTGAGTCTCTCTATATTTGTGGTTTCCATTACAATACCCGGTACATCCTTCAGATTCTTGTTTGAGCAGTTGAGAGTTACTCCTGCAACACACAAAATCAATGTCTGCATACAGGTAATGATTACTGCTGGATTTAAATGCATCATGGGAACAGATATTTTTGTTTTTATACTACCATTTTTCTTTCGTAAACGGAAACTTCTTTTTTTTCACTCTAATCAGAAGACCATGCTAGAGACCAGCTACTGTTGTCGCATCATGCTGTTTACACATGCCCACGTCACATCTAATTGAAACCAGCACTCGTGCTACAGGTGCTCTATGCTGATTTCTGGAATACGCTATCCAAGCAAGCAAACTTGTTGATCGTATGAATCGCATCTCCATCGTGCTGACGGCAGGATGATATGGCCAGAAACGCACAAACTCGGGTTGCTTTGCTTGCACTGTGCACTACATAGTTTGTCTTCTTGTTTGCAGAGAAACACCAGCCCAATGCACTTACCGTCTCACATAGGCGTGTATAAGTACCGAAAGACACTTTTTCTACACAATGTTGATAGTTTATTTATCTCTAGTCCTCTACAAAGAAATGACTTTGCAAGTATCAGTAACATTTTATGCCACCAGAGGTGTGCCATGCTTAAAATAATAAATAAGGGGCTGATTTGCGTTTATTCTTAATCATTGCCTGCTTCACTAGAGTATCGTACAAATGCTTAAGTGTTGGTAGGAGTAATTATATCTATGCTTGTGGTTACCTTGCAGCAGCTTGTACTTATTTTCAGAGCTGAAGACCTTTTACCTTTTGATCACGAAGAAGTCTTCACTGCAGAGCTCGTTGCTGCAGCTAGTACTCGCATCTGTCAATTTCACCAGCTTTTGGAGATGAAGAAAGCTTCCTGGCTCTACTTTACATGAAACGCTCATATCTGCGAGTTTCTTCATACTCTAACTCTCTTCGTGCCCTTTCTGCTCATGAAGTATCTCTGAGCGTACAACATCCTTCCTGTGTATTTCATTTTTAGATCGCTCATGTTTAAAGCGTCTCTATCCTCCGTCTGCAGCCAAACCCACTTGAAATTGCAACACCTTCAGACTGCTCACCACTGAAGAAGCTTTCAGTAGCTCACAACACATGCTCATGACTGCTTCGATGCACATAAGGCATGTGGAAAGCATACGACAATGCACCATCTTGCGAAACTATGGGACTTTGTATTTTCCTACTTTAATCCTTTCAGAAAACAAATGCTGCAATCTTGTTGTTTGTACAAGAAGCTTCTATTCATCCCACATCTTACTTTTCGGCACTCATATGCTCGGGTGGCACGCATGCACGCCTTGTTCTTCTTTCATAGTCATACAACCTGTCCTGATAAGATTACATGGAAGTCGCCGTTGCGCTCTGTGGTCCAAGGCCCTTGTTCCTTTTGCTGGTCTACTACTCGTCGCTTGCACAAAACTGCGTATACTGCTTGCCGCCAAAACATCTTGATTTGGACCTACTTCTGTTGTGCGTATGCACAGAAACAGGCGTAGCTTCAATAACCTGTCGGCACAGACTAACCACACTGGCAAGCACGCATTCTTTGTGGCTATAAAATCCGAAATAGCAATTTAATCACCAAGAAGTAGCGCATCAAAGACGCACAGTCACGTTTCTAGACCGCAGCTCTTCTAAAACGTTCTCATTAGCATCACCAAGCTTTCTTATTGCGCATGCATTGACTTGCTCTAGGCTCGGCATGCTCTTCAGGTGCACAAGAGATTCTTCTTCAACCTCGCATTCGCTTATTTCCAGAACAGCAAGTCTCTTCAACTGCCCAATTGAGAAAAAGTCTTTCTTACCCAGTCTCGTTCTAGAAGCATAGAGATACCTGAGGTTTTCTAGGTCTTCAATGCCTTCTAGGATTCCTGGCTCTGTCTCGCAAGAGGTTATTTCTAGGTGCACTAGATTCTTCATGCCTCTTATAGACAGTGTGTCACTTTTTCTCAGTCTAGTTTTGGTAACAGACATGTGTCTGAGATTCACCAGATGCCAGATACATTCAATACAGCCTTCCTCAAGACCAGGCCCCTCCATATACAAGTTTGTAAGGCTCTTAATGTTGCCAATGTCCAACATATCATTCACGTTCAGCAAAACCTTGGACACATGCAGGCTCTTGAGGTTCACCAGGCCTGTGAGGTACTTGATGCTTTCGTGTTCAATTTCACATTCGCTTATGTCTAGCGATATCAGGCCACTAACACTTCCTATTCCCATCATGTCTTTTTCACTTAGATGAATGTTGCGGGCGCTTAAATGCTCTAGGCCTTCCATGCTCCCAAGACACTCCAGACTTCCTGGTTCAGCCTTGATACCGTTTATGTTTAGCATCTTCAGTTTCTTCATCTCGGCAATTCCTGCAATGTCATCGCTGTTTAACGTTTTCATATTCGAAATCCCCAAGTCAACTATGTTCCTCAGATTCTTCAGATGCAGAAGACTTCCGGGTTCGATCTCACACTCGTAAAGATAGAGTCTTGCTAGATTTCCATTTGTTCCAATACCCTTAAAGTCCTTTTCGCTGAGCTTTGTGTTCGAAATATGTAGGCTTCTAAGGCTTTTCATAGCTTTTATGTTCTTGAGGCACCCTGCCTTAAGCTCGCAACCACTCATGTTTAGGCACTCTAGACTTTCCAGTTTTCTAATGCCTAAGGTGTCTCTTTTACAGACAGGCCTGATTCCAGATATATTCAGGTCTTTTATCTTCTCCATGCTTCCCAGGCACTCAAGACTACCAGCCTCAACCTCGCAAAGGATGATTTCTAGCACAGTAAGACATCGCATGCCACTAATCACAGCAATGTCCTCTCTGCTTAGCTTGGTCTTTTTCGCGTTGCAGCACGAAATAGATAATATTTTCAGCCTCTCCAAGCTCTTTAGATGTGCAATCCCTCCTGTGTGAATATAGCAGTCGTATACATACATATCGACAAGGTTCTTCATGCATCCAATGCCCTGCATATCGTTTTGGTCCAGCCTGACTTTGGACAGACACAGGTGCTCTAAACTCACAAGGTTTCGGAGATTCTTCAAAATTCCCGGAACTAACTCACATTTTTCAATGCTCAAATGCGTGAGTCCGTACAGAGCGCCAATACCCGACAAATCGCGCTTGTTCATGTTCTTGATTCCAGCCACACATAGTTCTCTTAGGTTTTCAAGATTCTTAACACATTCAAAGCTCCCTAGATCCATTTTGCTGTTGCGTATCTCCAGCTTTTTGAGCTTTTTCATTCCCCTAATGCATTGAAAATCGCCTCCGTTTGCCTGAACATACGAAAGAGATAGACTCTCCATGCTTTCCAACTCCTTGAGATCCCCTATGCTTAAAGTATTCAGATAACACATTTCGAGGATAAGGTCCTTGAGACTCGTCATCTCCCTAATTGCAGACATACTGTTCTCACAAAGTTTGCTGTATGATACTTGCAATTCAGTTATTTCTCTCAGACTCTTGATGCCCTCCATGCTTCCTGCCTCAAGGTCACACATAATAAAACATAATCTTCTGAGATTGGAAAGCTTTCCTATTGCATTCATATCTGTCTTATTCAGATTCATTTTGCGGATACACAGTTCAACCAGACCCGTTAGCCCCTGCAAATTCTCAAGGCTTCCCGGCACCAGGCCACACAACTGAAGATGCAGTTTTGTGAGACACCTTAGGCTTTCAATCTCCAACATGTCTTCTTTTCTCACGCTTACTCCCAAAAGTTTTAGACTCTTTAGGTTCTCCAGTTTCTTCAGATGGCAAATACTTCCCTGCACTATTCTGCATATCACAATGTCCAAGCTCTCAAGGCTTTTTATACTTCCTATGTACTCCGCAATGTCTGTATCAAGCTTGCAGGACTCCAGACATAGATTTTTTATATTTACAAAGTTGGCAAACCATACTAGAAAGTCCAGCATGCTTTGCCTGCCAAGCAACTTTATATCTTCAATTAGGTTTCCCATGACACGTATTTCACTTACATCTGCTACAGCAATCTTCGGTTCAATGTTTTCGTTTCTGTAGTCTAGCATTCGAACAAGCGTGGCTTTTTTGTCATGGACGCTCACCTCTATTTCATGTTTTTTAGCATACTCTCTTAGCAGCTGCAGCATGTATAACCTAATACCCGGTATGCTCTTGTGCTTCTCCATTCTCTCCCTAAAATCTTCGCTGTATCTTGTCTCTTGGGCCACCTTTCGGTAGAACGATGCCTTCACACATTCGCTCTGTATGTCCAGAAGATCTCCCAGAGATAGTACAGAGACAATGCCGTCTACATCCAACTTCTCGTCCAGAGGTGTGTCGCTGAGCAGCTTGGATACAGTATCAAACACTGCTGGCTCGCAAGATAGCACGATCTGCTGTCTGTTGTCTGCTTCTGTTCCTAGACGTCCTGAGATGTTGAATATCACGTCAGTAGTGCTGCACTTCCGCGTATCAGAAACTTTGCCGTCATTGTCTGCAAACTGAATGGTGATTTCAACAGCTACAGAATACATTATGTGAAAAATAGCTATTAACATGTACATCCCACAAATCACCATAGAGGGACGTTTTTTTTTTCTTATATATTTTTGTGATATTTAAACCTTATTTTTTTCCCAAGGGAGCCACCGATACCTGTCAGATGACAGAAATAAAAGTAAATGAACAGATGTGTAATGCAAACTTCAATGTCTTCTTCAGAAATAAAAAGCTGCTCTCAGCTGCAAAGCATGTATCGCGCGACTGTTCACTACAGCGCTCGTGTAGAATGCCGCACCAGAAACGAATGGCATTGCAAACTCATGCATGTAAAACATCATGCTGCTTATATTGCGATATTCCAGTGTGACCTGGTCTGTAAAGAATCATCAAACTCCACGTCTGCCACATCACTGTATACGCAGGCAAACTCCACTTAAATCGGATTCCTCAAGTGCTGTGCAGCTGCACTGTGAACCTATGCCTCAGTATCCGCGCCTTTCAAAGAATGCGAAATACACATATTCTCTGGTATGCACGATTATGAGCTACTTTGTAATTAGCAAATTACAGAAGCTCATTCGCCTGCAAATGACCTGGACCACTGCCCTGTAGTGCACACAAGAAACAAATCATTACACAAAAACATTCCCACCGTCCTGATGGTTCTGTGAAATAGAAATACATGGACTGTTACAAAATGTCATTTATTTTATATTGTGCTGGTTGAGCTCTCCTCACCAATGTTTTCCTTGTTGCTGCTACTTATGAGTCTCTCAATCTCACTGATCGCAAGATTCGGAAGGTGTTTCAGGTCTATCTCAACCTCTGGCTGTGTAAGATCTAGGTCCTTTTTATATTTCTGGATTATGCGGACTACACCCGTAACAGACGCTTCAGGAAGCCTTTCTATTTTCCTTGCTATCTCGACGCGGTCGCTCACCGTGTAGTTTTTTACGTTATTCAGCTTCGCTTGCAAACTCTCGATCTCTCTTTCCATTGCGCTTATTTTGTTCTTCAGTGCAGCTATCTGTTCTCTTATTCCCTCGCCATGCTCTCCAGCACTCTTCACTAGGTTCCTTAGCTCCTGCCCGCACTTGTACACCTCAGAGCCCTCCTCGTTGTATGTGAAACAGTTTTGAATCATGAGATCAATGTCCTGGTAGAACTCCTCCTGACTCTTGTACTCTTTCATATTCAGCTTTCTCTGAATCATGCTCAGATCCATCGGATTTTTGATCACGTCGTAGTAGTCTGGCACCTGCATCTTGTCCACTGGCTTGAGAAACGGCCATGTGATTTTTCTGTTCTTGGGCTTGAGAATCTCAGCAAGAATTCTGCTACACTCATCCATGCCCTTCTTCTCAACCTTTCTTTTCTTTGATGCCTCCAAAGGAAGGCCTGCATAAAGCGTTTCAAACAGCTTTCCTATCTCCTTGCCGCACTTGTGCACGTAGCTTCCCTCTGGGTTATATGTGTAGCAGTTGTTCAACATAAGGCTAATGTCGTCGCGAAATTGATCTGGAGATGCGTACATGTCCTTGTCCAGCTTGTCCTTGATGGTTGAAAGATCCATAGGGTGCTTTATCTTGTCGTAATAATCCGGACACCCCATTTCTTCGACATCTACAGGCTTCTTGAAGGGATATGCATAGGTGCTTCGTTTTATTCGGTTCAGCATCTCTCTACAATACTTCAGCTGCTTCTGCAGCAGTTCGTCGTCTCCCGCGTGCAAGTCAGACATCAGAGGGTAAAATTTTAGTTTTGCTAGCTGCTTGCAGTAAAAGCGCCGGACAAAACAGCTAATTTCATATGAGCGCCAGCCGCATGCGTGTGCATCAAGTATTTGCGAAAGGATCCATGTCTGTGCATATAGGTCGTGTCTGCACCAGTTGCCGTTGCATACACGCACTCTTTTGTATTAGCGACCCTTGCGCTCTGCAGACTCCATACACCTCAAAAGCATTGTATGGGTGGAATTGTGGAAAGACTTATTTGCACTTTTAGCCCAAGCTCTATGTGTCATGGGTTGCCTGCCTTGCAATAACACGTATTTTTATTTTCAAAAAATGTGGACCTTGGGAATGAGGGAGGAATGCAAGTACTTTCTGCAGGGAAGCTGCCGTTTTGGAAAGAACTGCAAATACCTCCACGTCAGAAGAACGGCGCTCATAGACCCTCCTGCATGGATACACTCATGCTTTCCCGAGGTAGACACCTACGAGATTTCCCCAGACGAGGCGAGATTGCGGTTCTTGGCATCTCCTAGCACTTTTCAGAGAGAGTGGGACGACTTGTTCATTCACAACTACTTTGCACTGTGCCAAAAGCTTGACACACTGCTCTGTGACTCAAGAGTGGGCAGCTTCACAGAGAGGTGCGTAGACATACGAGACAGAAGGAACTTGAACAAGTTGGTGCCAGTTTTTGACCACAAAAGGCTTTCGGAGGAGATGGATGCGCGAAACAGAGAAAAGCAGCAACGAGCTGCAGGTCAGCGACGTTCTGCTGTGGACCGCAGACAGTCTGTGGACCATTATGCAGACACTAGGCAAAACTATGACCAGAGCCGTGTGACTGGTGACAATAATGCGAGAGGCAGAGACGCCTTGCATCACAGGAGAGGAAGCACACGTAACTGGGACTATGGAGACCCGGGCGGAAGATTTTTACGGGACATCGACGGTCGAGAATACAGCCAGCGCTCAGGCTACTATAGAGACAATGTGCAAGTAAAAGACACTACCTACAGACCATACAGGGACGGTCAAAACGGAAGGGGCTCGCATATGTATGGAAAGCACCAGCCAAGAAACATAGATGACAGAGAAGATAACATGTACTTTAGTCGAGAGGGATACAGAAGTCAAAATAGAAACAGATCCCGAAGAAACGATTATGGTTATGAAGAGAGAGGCCGTGGCTCTTCTGGAAGGCCGAGCGACAAGGGGTGGAAGAACGATTCAAGTGGCCGCCAACGCAACATACGTGATGAAGACACCACTGTGGACCTGATGCAGGACGATGTGGTTATTAATGAGTTTCTTCCTAACGACGATACAGAAGAGTTTGAGTTTTAGACAGATTATTAAATGCTTTGAGTATAACATGTGCAGAACAAAGAATAATTTGCCCTGTAAATGTCTAGCAGTCTTAGCATTCCCGCCAAAAGAATATAAAAGGATGACGCAGCTTGGCATGATACGTAGACTGGAAAACACTGCAGTAAACAAGATGAAATCACAGCAGTACTTCGCTGACGCACACTCCATTCTGAAGGAGCTAGTCGAAAACGCCCTTGACGCATGTGCGTCGCACATCAAAATCACGATGGACACACATTCTATCACAGTTGAGGACGATGGGGATGGCATATGCGACCTCGCATCTGTGGGCCAGGTGAGATGTACATCGAAGCTTGAGGAAACATATAGGGCCTTGGGATACAGAGATGATTGTACTGATGATGCTAGCTCTATGTACGGCTTTCGAGGGCAGGCGCTGTACGCATTGAAAGACCTGGCTGACGTGGACATCTTGACAAAAACAAGAGAGTCTACACAGATGCTGTACAATGAACCAGTGGCTGTGCAGCATGTGCATTCACCTGCATTTCAGGATGATTATCCGGACCCCTGTGCTTTGCACAAGAACCTTAGCACCGGTGTAATCACACGCTCAGCGCGAGAATGTGGTACCACGGTCACAGTTTCAAATCTTTTCAAGAGTCTTCCTGTGCGCAGGAACCTTCTAAACATTAAGCGAGAGCTGCCAAAAATCATTCACCTTTTGGAGTCGTACACTCTTGTGCACGATATAAAAATATCTCTGCGATTTGAGGGAAAGCTTCTTCTCTCTAGAGCAGGATGTTCAGACACACTGCTTGCTCTGCGCAGAAGGCATCCTCAGGAAACTTTCTATGAAAAGAAAACGGACCTCTTTGTACTTTTTATAGGAGACAGCCCCGGAAAGGAAAGCTTCATGTTCTACAGGAAAAGACCAGTGAGAAATAGTGTGCTTGCAAAAGCTGTACAGGACGCATACATTCTCTTCAGAAAGGGTAGACCGTTGTTTGTACTGGACATAAAAAGCAGATGCGATTTTAGTCTATCTCCTGACAAAATGGAGATACTAGTTGGTGCAAAAAGCAATATTGTTTATGGTGTTAAATGTGCTGTGGAGGAGCTTTTTTCCATGTCGTGTGTTGTGCGCAACGTTGGTAGCATTCACTGCGCAGCAGGCACACTGCAAAACACCAGCAACATCCTCTGTACCGCAGAGAGTACTGTGAGTGAGAACATAGATAGAAAATCTGAAAACACATCAGACAGTCAACTAGTGGCAGAACCGTATTTGCAGCCTGGAATTCAACGCTGTGCTTTTCAGGAGAAGAGACAGCAAGAAAACACCAGCAGTATGCATACAGAAAATATGCAAATGAGAGATGAAGACGTGATCCTCTCAAATGGAGAGCCGTTGCATGAAAAAAACGTAAACTATGTCGGCTTCTTTTATGCGAAGAGAGTAAAAGTAGCAAATAAAGACAAAGTGGAAATGGCGCACACAAGGACCAATGCACCGATAGCACAATTGAGAGGATCCCATTTCTTAAGCGAGAGCCTTTCGGCCCAAAATGATTCCGATGTGCCTTGTAAGAGTGCATTTTGTTTCTTTGCGCCAGGCACACCTGTCGAAATACACAAGAAAATAGAGAAAAGCGACTTCTCGCGCATGGAAGTGGTTGGACAGTTCAACAGTGGCTTCATACTGTGCACACTTTCAGAAGAAGACCAGACAACGCTTCTTATTGTTGACCAGCATGCGTCGGATGAGATTCAGAACTTTGAGAAGCTCGAGAGGAGCATGCAGCTGAGGAGACAGCTGCTGATAAACAGTGTTCTTCTGGACCTTAACCCTGTAGATGCATTTCTAGTGGAAAGCAACGCAGAAATATTTCGGAGAAATGGGTTTTTGCTGCGCGATAACGAACTAGTTGCGGTTCCTGTGTACGGAGACACAATATTCGGTGTGGATGACTTTTACAGTCTTGTTGAGAACATCAAGTGCGGAAAATTGTGCTTCGACAGGCTTCGAAACATCATTGCAGGCAAGGCATGCAGGACAAGCATAATGATAGGAGAAGCGTTGGATTACAGAAAGATGTGCAGCGTTGTGAGGAGTCTTAGCACTCTGAGATCACCATGGTGCTGTCCACATGGACGCCCAGTTTTCAAAATCTTAGAGATGTGGAAACATAAGTAGACGGGCACGCAGTCACGGTACAAAGGAAATTATAGAATTGTATTGATATTAAATATATACTACTACTGTACACAAAGATGTTTTTGTATTATAAAGTTGTGATAAGATATTTGTGCACAATGATAAGTCTCTCCTGTGCATGAAAATCTACTCGTCCGGTGGCAAGAGCCTAAAGCAAGTTCCATCGGATACAAATTCTTTCAGATTGTGAAGAAATAGGCTCAGCTCATTTCCAAAGCATTCTCTATCTTCTGCCTCTCTGTGGAGCATATTTCCCACATGCATGTCTCTTTTGGTTTTATTCACAAGCTCCTTGTCTTCCTTGCGCAGCCTAGTGTAGCTTTTGTCTCCAAGATGGCACAGCTCTTTTCTGAAGTGCACGACAAAGATATTCTTGGGTGTGTTGTGCTTCACCATCAGACGCATTCTGCTGTTTTCGATTGTGCACAGAAACAGTGTCTTGTCCCACTCGCCCATCAACATGCTGGATAAAGTTAAATTTTTCTTGTGGAACTTTTTGAGCTTGTTTTTGGCTTCATCACCAATGTGTATCAGTATGATAGGATCCACACTATTCCATCCCACTATGTAGTCGCCGTGCTTTCCCCACACAACGTGTTGCATGTACTCAAGGTTGACAATAAGCATAATGAGCCCAAGTTGGTTCAGAGACCATCTCTTACTGTTCACAATGCTTTTGCTGATTTGTACTATTTCATTTTCGATGTCACACTTTCCAGAATTGATAATATCAGAGACGTGTCTATTTGTGCAGAAAACATGAGTTGGACTTTTTGTATTATCCGTATACACAAGAACCCCTGGAATTTTCCTGCACTCAGCGATTCTCAGGGGAGTCTTCTTTGCCATTGTGTTCTTTACAATATTCAGAAACGGTGATTTGCCATCGATCGATAGCGAAGGCTTTTTGATTTGCTGAATCCTTTTGAAGTTGTCGTATACTTCTATGCGATTGTCTTCTGAAAACGTAATTTTTCTGTAGTATCTTTGCCTTGAATAGCTTGGAAACGGATAGTATTGATTGTGTGCATGCTCTTGAAGAGACATTTTAAGCAATGTTTTTTCTATAGATGCCACGACTATTGCTATTACGATAATTGTAACGATGATCAGCATGGCTTGCGTGTAAAGGGGTCTGATCTGCCATGCAAATCAAGCCAATTTTCAACAAAAAGCCCTTGAGCCAAAAGTCGCCAGTGCATCTGCCTGGTAGGAGGTGTTTATACAGTACTGGCTTGTATCTGTGTAAGCTGCGTCAACTGAAACCGTCTCTGCAAAAGAAATTTTACAGCCAAGCCACTTGTCTTCGGCGTCTTACAAAAACACCGCAGAAATACAGAAAGTGACATGCAACTCGCAGCACAACAAGTTCCCGCCATTTTAATACGAATCTTTGCCGACCCTTGCATGGCTAAGAAATCCTTGGTAAGAAAAAGCGAGCAGTCGGAGCTTCTCTCTACACCCAAGACCCCCTTCAAGCGAGCATCTTCCAAAAGATACGACATGTCATTCACCCCCTTCTCTCTTTCTCAACAGCAGGCCAAAAGGGAGAAACAACCCCTTGTCAAAATAAAAGGAGCTATTGAGCAGCAAGGAGCATATGAGATACTCCGCAGCCTAGGTACTGTATTTATAACAAAAGACAAGTATCTGGGAAAGTACGACATTCTCGAAAAATGTGGTGAAGGAAGCTTCATGACAGCGTACATGGTGAAAAGGAATGGGCTCGTCACGTGCCTCAAGGTGAGCAACAAACCGTACAAGGGAAAAATCGACAGGGAGAACAGGCTGAAGGAGGTCGAGATCCTGTACAAGCTGGCATCGCCTTTTGTGACAAAAATAGTCAGGGCCTGGGAGCAGGATTCACTTCTGTACATAGAGCTTGAGTACTGCGGCCCTACTCTTTCCAGAATCATAAATGAAAAATGCTTCAACAAGAAGTCGAGGTTTGAAAGGAAAATGATTTACAGGTTGATGTACGAGGTTGGACAGGGTCTCCTGGAGTTGCATAGTCTTGGATATGTGCATAACGACATAAAGCCCGAGAACATATTTTGCGACAAAAAGAATTTTAAGATAGGTGATTTCAACATCAGCCGTGAAGAGGGTCTCATAGACGAGGATGGCGACAAAAAGTACATGGCCCCTGAGATTTTAGGCGGCAGATGCACCATAAAGAGCGATGTGTATTCTTTGGGTCTTATCTTTGCAGAGCTTATATGCAACGTTGTGTTGCCCACCTCAGGCAAGGAGTGGATTGATCTTAGACAGAACAAATTCAAGAGCCTCTCTGTCCCGGCAAAACACCAGAGCTTTCTGTTTCAAATGCTGCATGAGTCTCCTCCGCACAGACCCAGCATGAAAGAGGTTGTCGGCTATTTTGAAGCTTGTCTGAGAACCAAAAAATAAATATGTATTTTGCAGTTGGTTCATTCCAAGTTCGGAAATGCTACGCGTCTGGAAATGCTGAAAGCATCGCCTCCATAATATTGTCTGCCACCTCCATCTCACGGTCTATGTCCACATTGCATTGTGCATCTCCTCTGATGCGGTATATGTTTCGAGTCCTGCACCACCCTCTTCTTGAAAAAATGGTATCGCTCTCTCTGTGACTGCGCGCATCCATATCCTGTTCGTGTGATGTTCTGTCGCTCTGTGGGCTGTGTACTCTCTCGTCTATTCGGGGATTGGTTTCCATACTTGTATACTTACTGTTAAGCCCTTCTCTAGCGCAAGCCTCTGCATTCATGTCGCTGAGTCCCTCGCTAACAAGGTCTACAAAGGTGCTATGAGGCACGTAGAGATGTCTTGTGCCCCTCTGGGGCTTTTTGCGCTTATTATCACGCAAAAGGCCATTTGCCACTTCTCTTGCAAAAATACTAAAGAAAATGCCTCTGGAAACAAGGTATATGGTGACAGATATGCATGCCAAAAAAAATGCTTTCAGCGGCCTTTTCCACAGAAGAGAACACGGAATCGTTCCAATGGCTAGTAGAGCCATGCTTGGCCTTACAAACAACTGAAACACCTGTGACATAACTACTACCAGAATCACAAAAATCTCAAAAGCAAACAGCCCATTCCTGCATTTGTGGGCTCTCTGAGATGATTCACCAGATGCATGTTCTTTGTTTTCAGTACAAGCTACACGACTTGCCATTTATTCAGAGTGATTTCTACATCAAGAGTATAAAGAGTGTTGTGCACTTTTATGGATACTGATCACCACTAAACTTCCTTTAAGGACTATAATCATCTAAACTTCTCTTTTTGTATTTAATAGAAGACTGACACAATTAATAACTTTTAGGAGTTTCTCTGCACATGCATCTTTGCGTGAAGGGCATGCATAGTACCATAGTTTTTACTAGCTGCTGCTTAGAACCATGTTCTACAGGCTGCAGCTTCTATGGCATAGGCTTGATATCATGAGAGACAAGAAATATGCCGTTTGTGAATAAGTATGATGCACAAAAGAAGTACGGAAAGACACAAAGTATGGCATGCGCTTGCAACGCAACAAAAATAGGCGGCAAATGGCTGCTGAAACAGAATACCAAGTGTTCCGCACCTGCGCAAATCATGGCGTGAGTGCTTTATTTATCTGTCGGGAGACTTATCTGAGTTCTTTGTTCCCTTTATCATCAGATCCTCTTCTCCCTGCAGCTCCTGCGCAAGCTCCTTGGTCCCTATGATTTGTACGTTGCTAGTGCTATCAAACAACTTCAAGTCCTTCTTCTTTTTGTCTCTCATGCTGGATCGGCGCAGTTCCTTTTATACTGTCTCCTTTCTTTAGAGTTCTGGCGGTTGGTTATCACAGAAAGGCGAACGAAAACAGAATCGGTTTTGAGACATCGGTGTTGAGAAGTCTTACTACCATTCACGAGGTTCGATAGACAAAAACGCTGCAATTCTTTTCTGTATGTAAAAAATAAACACGTCAGCAAGGATGTCTAACGTGCACTTTGTGCACGTACTGAATCCATTTTTCCTGAGAATGCGGGCAATGTAGATTCTGACGATGCCCCGCGAGAGAATGTCAGGCTGAATCTGTGTGCACAGCTCGTCTTGTCCGTACGAAACACCTGAAAGAATGGCATCGGCTCGTCTTTGCTTTCCAATTCGGTGAGCCCTTCTAAACTCCCGAAACTGCGTCCACTGAATTACATCCTCATTGCCGAAATAGAAGCTCTTCAGCGAGTCGGCCCTTGCTTTCATTCTCTCTGCGCAGCCAACAAAGAACGGAGAACCCCTGTTGAAGTAAAAGCAGTTTTCCCAGATGAGATCCAGGTCGTCACAGAATGTTTTGGTGTCATATAGTGGTAGTTTTTTATTCATAGTTCCCAGATCCATTGGGTTCTTGATCACGTCGTAGTATGTTGGTGCTTCTTTTTTTGACACTTTGTGCAGAAATATTGTTGAGTCTGGTACGTTGCTCTTCAGGTCCTTCAGCAGCGACTCAAAATGGCGCTTGTTTTGTATATCCGTCAAAAGCCTGCTCGGATGAAGTGTGGAGAGAGAGAACAGGTCTTTCCTTCCCATGGGTACAAATAACATCAACATAACTAGCATACACTTTGCTCTACTTATATCCACACCGGATGCCTTGTCATTTATTTTAGCATGCCATACAAGATTTATGGCATGTGTTGCTACTTGTACGCTGTCATACTGGCTTTGAAACATCAAATGGGTAGATAGAATATCTCTTCTTGATGCCAATTCGATACTTGGAGAATGTGTCTGTAGGTGTGAACGGTGCAGGGTGTGCTCGCTCCACAAATTTTCCTTGGATATTTGGGTTAAGAGTGTAAACCTTCTTTCCAGCTTCTTTGTAGTAATACATGAGGGCCAGAAAGCTTTCATTTTTGTGTCAGATGACTACAACCTCTTATTTGCAGGGCAGCTGTTAAGAAATGTGCAGCACAAGCAGAGGGACTATTGAAAATTTGACAACAGGGCCTTAATCAAGTGCTTTTTTATTTCCCTTAGAACATAATGAGCAGGCTCTGCTACAGCAATCTGCCTAAGTATCCCTACGCTGCAACTCGGCCCATTCCAGATGATGCAAGATTGCTTCTGAAATCTGCATCCTGTCCTCTCAGATCACTGGCTTTAAGTCTTCTAGAAGACTCATCTGAAGAGTACCTATGCTCAATCAACTTTTCTTCACCTTTAGACTTGTCCTTATCGCCAGACTTGCTCTCACCAGACTCGCCTCCGCTGCCTGAGTTGGTGCTGCTTTTCCATATGGATATGATTATTATCGATATAATCACAATAGCGAGTATTGTGAAGATTATCATTAGAATCTTTTTAGTCTTGTTTCCGTTGTCTCCCTGGTTTCCGCCTTCGTTGTCTCCCATTGCTTCTGTTTACCAGCTGTTTTTATATTTGATTGTGAAACAGACGCAACCAATGGCGTATTGCCTGCTGAGACTACGTTGTCGCATGCAGTGTTTCGTACTGACACCTGATGCACTGTTTCACACACGAAAATGCCCCTATGCAGTCCGTGAGCAAAACTGCACCACCCTGTGATTTTGGTTGGTCTCTGCCTGTGCAACGCAGTTAGGCTTATTCTCTGAGAGTAACTTCAGGCTCTTGCTCCTTGTAGTACAATCTGCGCTTCATGAATTCGATTTTTCCCTTTAGATAGAAAAGTTTTGCATAGTCAACAGATACAGCCCTCAAGTTAGCTATAAGTGGGCGTGGATCGTTCAGATCAGCCGACTTTAAAAGAGTTTTGATGAGCTGAATGGCCTTGAGCTTGTGTTCTGAGTCGAGATTTGCAGATAAAAAAATAACAAGCCTTTCGATGTTTGGAATCTTTGCGACGAGATGCGGGCTGATGCAGAAGTCTATTTCGGCGAGAAAGTGAATGTCTTCTGCCTCAACGGCTGTGACAATGCCCTCAACGATCTCCTCGTCTGTCAAGCTCTGTGGCATGCAAAGAGGTTCTTCTTGGTTTTCTGCTGAGCTTTTGTACAAGACATCATTAACTACTTGTTTTTCTTCGCTCTTCTCGCAGATGTCCTTGGTACTGCTTTCAGATGACCGAGAGTTCACAGTGCTGGTGTCGCTGCAAACTTCTACGCGCGATAAATTCTCCTTGCGGTCCTTCCCTCCCTGTGCACCAGTATTCTTCGCTTTTCTTTTTCTGACAATTCCTTTTGCCATTACTCTGGGTTTGGAGTCAAATTTTAACATGCATGTTGTCGGCATGCTACTGTCTCTGAGCGTTTACCGGGCCTGACGTTGGACTGAAGGCATATATAAAGGAGCACAGTAACTAATTACATTGTCCTCTGATGGAAGACCAATCATGCAGCACCGAGAAGAAATAAAAGCGAAAAAAGTGCACCTGCAATGATATTGAAGCTCACAAAGAAAGGAATAAAGGCACTAGAGTATATTTTTATGATGATTCTCCTCGCGTACTATGCGTGCTGCATCTACAACTGTATGGCGAGAACATCTGTAACAAGAGTGCTGTCTCTGTATCCTCTTGTGCTTTCGCTCTACTACTACTTGAGTCTTGTGAAGGCCGCAGTTCCTGCAGCCACAGGCAGTACCAACAGTATTTGCTCACAGTGTAAGTCCTTCAGATGCAGAGGTGCTTCGCACTGTGAGTTCTGCGATATATGCGTTCCAGAAAGAGACCACCATTGCCCGCTTGTTGGAAAGTGCATTTGTAGGCAAAACTCGGCACAGTTTTTCTTCTTTCTATTTTTCCTTGCACTTCAGATGTTTCTCAATATATTTTCTTCGTGCATTCCCGAGGTGTTTGTGCTCTTTTCCCTCGCCATATCTAGCTATATGGTGTGGATCTGCTATATCTGGTCCCAGAACCAAACTAGTATAGAGTTCTTTAAGAGCAAACGCAAAAGATGCTCCACACAAAACTTGTACAAACTGCTATTTGACGAAAACGCTCACAACGTGGTGATTGCGCTTCTTCCCTGCCTCAGGGTGCATGCACAGGTTATACACGATCCGCTGCAGTCTGATCCACTTCTCTTTAATTAAATGTTGTGTTATCAGTCATTTCGGACCAAGGCCTGTGCAGCATGGTATCAGTATCAAACAAACTCACAGTCTGCTGTGCAAAGTGTCTGCTCAAGCTAGTCGTTCTCCTTTAGCTTTTTGACACTGATGTATTTTCTCTTCTGCTTGCAAAACACCTTTTTGTTCTTTTTAATATTTTTTTGCTCTGCAAACCTCTGCCAAACAGTCTTTTCTTTGGGAGCTCTAATCATAGGTAGTCTCGTGCTGGACGCGGGAAGCATGTAGATCTTGTGTCCGTCTTTTGTGTAGCTCTCGCATCTGCGGATTGCCTCAACAACACTCCGCACCATTTCGTCCTCAGAAGCATTCTGCGAGCATGACGTCACAAAAATACGTGACAGGTCAAAATCCATGGGGTGTGGTGCTTTTTTTCACATGCCCAGCACTTTTCTGTCACTGTTTCACAATATGAGAAGCATTTGTGCATAGCATGCAGAAGATGCCAGTCGGTGAAATCTGGCAGCTCTTTGACATTTTACTCTCAGCTGGTGCTAGCTAATTTGTCATATGCATTGTCTGTGCTGTTTTTGCAAAATGCACTCTGCATTTCTGTAAACGCGTCAAAAATCTGGCTGTGCGGCTCTCAGTGCCAGAAACATATCAGAACAGTTTAGCCTCAGCAGAAAATGCAAGGCGGAAAGAGAGTGCAGAAATGCACTGACAAAATATACGCATCTGGTGCCTGAATTACAGACATTACGTAATTTGTTTTCGCATTAGCATTGTTTCAAAAATATTTAAATAAAAAAGCACAGAGCCCATGCAGAACAACTACTCCGAAAGTCTACAGGACTACTGCATTATCAAAGAAATAGGAAGAGGAAAGATGGGCACAGTCTACACAGCAGTGCATGAGCCCACAAAAGAGCTTCTTACCATCAAGAAAATAGACACAGCCAAGATGAGTCTTGCAGAAGTAGATGCACTAGAAAAGGAGGCTAAGGACGTGAACGGCTTGAAGTCAAAGATTGTTTTGCCATCAATTGTGGTCTTTCGCGATGAAAACGCGCTGTACGTTGTCAAAGAGCTCATGGATCTGGGGTCGATTGGAAATTGCCTGCAAGGATGCCGTGAGTTCTTCACTGAGGATAACATAAAGGTAGTTCTGTACAAGATCCTTGTAGGGCTGAAGGCGCTCCACAACGAGGGAAGAATTCATAGAAACCTAAATTCTGGAAACATCCTTCTAGACACGAGCGGGAAAATAAAATTTACAAACCCAGCAACGCACCCTGCAATTCTGGACGACATTCGGGAAATAAATCCGGAGAAGTTCCACGACCTCTCATCCATATTTATAGCACCAGAAGTGTCGGAGGACAATGCAGCCATTACTAAGGCAATGGACATTTGGTCTGTGGGCATCATAGCTATTGAGATGATATATGGCGACTTTACAAAGCTGTCTAAGGAAAGCGTTCTGGAGGTCGATGGCCTGATCAACTTCAGGAGGTTTGTTGACAGGGAGGAAAAGTTTTACGACACATACGGGTGGATTCCGCAGAACCTTCTTGATTTCCTCAAGCGATGTCTGATAACATCCCCGGAGCATAGAATAACGGTAGCTGAGTGTCTCAACCTGCCCCTGTTTGTAAACCTGAAAAACGACAAGTACTCTCAGTTTCTGAAGGAAAACACGGAAATACAGCGTCTAAGAAAGAGCATTCTTGACCTGAACAAGGCAAAGCCAAGCACATGCAGCGCAGCAGTGTCCACACAGCAGAAGGATCCACAGCAATTTTCTGGCGAAGCAGAGAGGCTTGTTGATGAGAAATACTCAAACAGAGAAAAGGAGGTTATGGTCTTTACAACAAGCCCAGTTGAGTCAAATATCACAAGGACTAAAACGGGAAGATTTGTTCTGGCAGAAATAAGCACAAACGAGGGAGGAAGACTTCATGGAAGTGACATCTCTGCAGAAGACAACAACGGAAGAGCTTTGATCAGCAGGCGCTTTACAAGCGACCTCTCAAAGGTGGAGACAGCAGGATACAACATATTCAAGTTACAGAAGTACAAAACACATAGAAACGAGTACAGAAGGGGAAGGTTCTGGGTGTTTGAGGGAGAAATAGGCGACCTCGTTCCAAGCGGTGACATTTTAGCGCTTGAAATAGAATACCTGTCTAAGCTAAAAAACCTCCACTCCAGACAGATCGACCTGCTTCAGGGAATATTTGAGTGCGACTCTGTCACAGAAAGAGGCATCAAATACTGCCTCTACAGGGAGTTTCACGAGCTGAGAGTTCTTCTGGACCAGTTGAGATTGGGAGGCTCTCCTACACTGATAGAGCAGTGCAAAGTTGGAAAATAACAAGGGCACGCATCTAAGCAAAAGCCCTTATTTATTTATTTCTGTTCAGAATGAATACTCAAAACATTATTGTAAGCGCACCACAGTGGAGTTTTGCAGGCGCTAATGTAGATGTATTTTAGTAAAAGCGCGCTGGTTCAATGTATGTTTCTGCTCTTCGCGTCCTTATCGTTCGCAATCACCCGCGGTAACCTCACTTTCGCTAGAGTGCTTTTGGAATGTGATGCCGAACACAGTGCACACTCTTGTTGCAAGCGCCCTCGCAAGTACCTGTCCCTTCACAACAATCGTGCACAGCTCTTCAAAAAACCCTAGCCTGTGCGATGCGTTGACGAAGCTACGCACTGTCCCGTATTTCGCAGCCACTGCACGTGACCTCTCATGTGACATGCCTTTTACACACAGCAGCGAGCGATAGAAGAACTCTCTTGCATCAAAACCTCTATTTTTGGCACCCTTGCACATGAAGCTCTCGTAGCTCGATAACTTGATTTCGCCCAGACTCATGTTGGACAAGTTTTTGTGTATCGCAGCCACCTCATCGCACAGACCATTTGAAGACTCTTGTACCACACCTTCTTTGAAAGCCCTGCCTGATACAAGAAGGTCCTTGCGTCTGATCATTGAGTCAATCATATTAAGAACATTCACGGTTTCTCTTGCGTTCTCTGTTTCTATTACAGTCACATTTTGCATCTTCAGCATGCTGAGCATTGTCTGTCCAAAGCCAGATCCTATTCGTGCCATGTGTCTCTTTCTCAGGCCCTCGATCACGTAGAAGACGTTTCTAATTCCGCAGGCTTTCAGCCTTTCCATCTGCTCCAGAAGCCGTCCGTCAGTGATGCTGGAGACAAAATCTGCACCACATTTTCTCTCAACTATGTAGTTCAGAACAGCGTCGTCTTTCACCCACAGAAAGTCGCCGACCTCCAGATTTGTAGTTTCAACACTCACTCCAAGGTCAGATAGCTCCTTCTGAAAAAAGGACCTCATCTTCTTGCTTTTCATTTCTCGCGAGTCTATTATCAGGACTATACCTCTCTGTGGCTTCTCCTTGGCAGCAGCTGCATCGTTCGGAAGCTTTTGCGCAATATGTCTCCCCAGCTCGCTTATATAGTACCGAACGGGTCTGTCCTCGTTGAAGACAAGGCCTTTTGAAATCAGCGTCCGCATCGCAGACCACGCTGAGTATCGCAACTTTGGGTTGAACTCAGTGTCACTATAGCATGCTGCTCTGAAACATATCTGGTTTCTTGTCAGACCGTCTTCCTTGTCTAGCACCTTCAGAATAGCATACGCCCCCGTTCTGTATCCAGGCATGTACGAAACACGGTCGAAAGCTGTCTCTGTTTCATTTTTTGCACTCTTCGCTGGATGTGCATATTCTTCTGTACAGCACATCGCTTCCTTTGCATTCACTTTTACGTGAAGTGCACATTCTGGAATCAGGGATGCTTGACATGCTTTTTCTCTGGATGCACAGGTGTCTTCACACATGTTTCTTGAGACTACAAAGCCTGTAGCCATACCATCTCCGCTGCCCTCCTCCGCTGCAGTACAGTCTCTTTCTTTCATAGCCTTTGAAATGCGCTCCCACTCTCTGCTCCTTGGCTTGCAGAGAGACTCAACATCTCCAGAGACATCTGTTCGCCCACAAGGGGTTGTTTGGCATGCTGTAACGTCTGCACCGACGTTCGTATGCATGCAAATTGTTCTCTGTTTTTTTGACACGAGCGATATGTTCTCTGCCACAGATTCAGCTGTACTGCACTGTGCTTCTGCGTTTTTGCTCAGATACTTTGCAAAGAACCTGCGCGTTTTCACCCCTGCACCCTTTACAGATTCAATACTGTATATTGGTGCGTCAGACGACTCAAGATCAGCAAGTATGCGCGCATATGTATACTTTGATTTCATCCTGTGCTTCTTTGCGTGTGAAACAAGGTCCTTTGCTGCCTCCTTTAACACATTTCGAAGATCCATGAGGGTGTGCATGTAGTCCTGTTTGTCAGCAAGGCACAGACGCAGCTTAGAGCCTCTTCAGCATCTGCGCATTGATTTTATAAGCGAGAAAGTGCCTCTGTGTGCACAGTGAGGACACAGTCTCTACACAGGGGCATCATCGAACACCAGAAAGAGAGTGCCTATTGCTACAGCGATGCTTAGTGGCAGCCGGTCACTGCAGTTGATGTATGTACAAAGATGGATAAAGTTTTATTAACATGTCTGATTGAAGCACAGCTCGTGGTGGTGTCTCTATACAAGTGCATTGTGCAGAAAGGCTTGCTCCAAATTATGTACTCAGATGGAAGACTGTGTTGTTGCTATGGAGAATGTGCGCTACCTGTTGCACTTGAAGATAAAAAATACGAAGTTGCACCATGTGTGATGCTGGGTGGAAGATATGTCTAGTAACACAAGACAGAGGGAATCAAAAAGAGATTTCGCCTATGCTAGCCTCTGCACATATACACACTGCATTTGCAGGAAAAGTAGACGCCTGTATGCTTTCACGATAGCATTGCGCATGTGTTCGCGCCTGTCTGTACATGCAGACAGGCGACCTGCTCCGCAGAGGCTATCTGATTACATGATACAGCCACTCAAACGCCCTGATGATCGTATCTGGATTCTCTGTATTAGTAGCAAAGACCTTGAACTTTCTTCTTCCAAATATGTGCACTCCATTTTTGGCTATTTCTGAGATGTCTATTTCTGCTTCTGATTTGTGCACCATAACAAGAATGGCAGAATGCTCAAGGCTTTTCTCCTGACTGATATCACATATAAGGCCCATTGCCTCGTGCTTGTTCTCTGCATTTGCCCCGTCAATGACAAACACCACGCCTCTTGTGTTCGTGAGGTAGCATCTCCAGAACTGGACGGTTTTCTCATCTCCGCCCAGTTCCCAAATAGCAGTGCAGCGTCCGTGATCTCGCAGCAGCGTAACCTTGAAGCCTCTTGTGGGTGTGGGTGCTTCAATTTCGGTCTTGTTGTACATCTTCTCGAGAACATTGATGATCGATGACTTTCCAGACCCCGTAAGTCCCAAAAACACTATCTTTCTAACTTTGCGTATTCTTGACAGAATCAACCCCATACCAAAAAATCCACACCTCCTAATAAACATCACAGGTGCATGGGCAGTGAATTGATACGACCTGCACATGTCATCTCTGAGAGGACGGAAGCTGGTGTGGTGTCTTGGTGCTACTTATTCTGAAGAATATCGATAGTCTCCGGACCCACCTGGTCCTGAATTTTCTTCAGCGTTATTAGCACGTCAAGTTTTCCATCGAAAAAGTCGACTGCCGCGCAAAAGTCTGTGTCGCTCTCTAGAAGAATGTACATGCCGTTGTGGCTCACGTAGAAAAGGAACTCTGTGTACTCTGAGAGGTCTATGTTTGTCTCTGGTATTTCCCTGTTCGGATAGAAATGCCTTCCGAGTCTATATATGGCTTTTCTTCTAAACGCTGCAAAGTCTGCTCTGCTGCTGCAGCGGAGAAGAAACTTTAGGTTTCCAAACTTTATGATTGATACCAGCCTTCGTGATGTTTCTGGATACACGCTCTCTTCCGAGTGTGCGTCATACCCGTCTCTTTTTGTCTTAAGCATCACGACCAGCTTCTGTGCAACATTTTTGTCCTTGAGCACGCAGACTATATTCTTTCTGCTGTCGTGCACGGAAAGCTTTAAGTATGCTTCTGTTTTATGGTCGTATATTCTGCTATTCATAATATCGATGTACTTCACAAATCGCATACATCGTCGCCCGTTGCTCTTCTCTATAAATATAATGCCGTTGTCCACAAATAGCATATTCACAGGCACGCGAGCATCGTTGTCTATGATCTTGCACTTTGCATGGTAGTACAGGTTGTCTAGGCTCTCCTCCTTGATTGTTTCGTATCCATCAAGCCTCCTTAAAATATCTCTGAGGCTCTCTCTCTCCTGGGTCTTTTTTCCTATTCCCATTTTGCGAGCAATTGGCAAATAGTGAAAACAGAAAAAACATGTTTTGTTTCATGTTATGAAACGCATTCTGTACAGGACACACAGAGAGAAAGCGGACTCGGGATTCCAGTTCATGCTCTAATCTTCCTCTGCACGTATGCGTTTTTTATCTGCAAAGACGACACGTCATTCCTTAAAACCCGTGCCTGATGATGGGAGACATATTAACAACAAAGCTCTTTTTTTATGATGTGCTTCAAGAGCTTGACAGATATATGAAAAGATTCAAAATACAGAAAACAACATGTGTTTTGCTCCTATTAATCAACAGAATGGCCTTGCTAATGGCGTTTCTTGGAGTCAAAAGGAACAGAACCTTCTCGGACATTCTCTCGAACTTGGTTGTTTTCTCCTTCCTTGTGGACCTCACGAATGACTCCTCAGTTATTTACAGTGCTGCAAAAGATGTTCTTTCATTTGTGTGGATGTTTGTAGCATTTGAGCTTGTGTTTCTGTGTCTGGCATTTGTATTGTACAAGAACATCAAGTTTTTTTTATTATCTTTGTCGCTTGCCCTGCAGGCAACAAACATGTTGGAGGAAAGCGCATGTGTTGCTGAAGAGTCTGGTTGTGATGCTCGTAAGTGTATAGATATTCGTAGCACTATGCATGTTTTTGTCTTATCTTCCCGAGATCGGATGGGCTATCATATACTATACAGTTGGTTCTATCTTTTTCCGCTATACAGTCCAAGTTCTTTTTCGTATATGTTGTAGAATCTGCAGCCAGCTTCTACAAAGAAGGGCACCACATGGCTGGAAGCCTAGGAATACATTATTCACGATTATTTTGAGTGTTGTGCTGTGGATTGCATCTGGTAGAAAGAAAAGACTTAACCAGAGCATATAATCGTATCTCTATTTATGTCTGCTTCATCAGAGTTGCTTTCTGTTTTTTTTGCAAACATTGCTATCTGCACATGGCCACGTTGTATGCATGTCTGCAGAGTATCTGGAAAGATCTGAAAAACACTACTATTCAATGTGCCCTATTGTTTCTCAAAACGGAAACACAAACCAAGACAGGAAAATTTCAGATGATTTTTAGCCCCAATGATAGAAGAAAAAAATCTGAGGAGCTGGCTTCCTGTGTATGGACTGTTGATAAGAATGGAGAGATTTCGCGTAATGAGCGAAAAAGGGACATTGATATGCATCTTGCTGACTATTGTCCTCGCTATGTCTACGATTTTGACATTCGCAGGCACCAGGGGAAAAGGCGTGTCAAGATATCTGTTTGTGATGATCTTTGTATTTGTAGCGTTTGACTACGTAATTTGGTTCATCACAGATTTTGAAACCACGCAGAGGCACATTTTGCTTTTTGGAGAGGATCCGGATGCGTACAAAGCACTTCTCAGATTGAGCAGAGTGTTTTCTAGATACACAGAGCCCATATGGTGCTGTGTAGTGCCTGTAGCTCTCTTTGTTACCTTTTTTATCACGCTGTCTACAACAAGAGAAAGGTTGTTCTTTGCAACACTTTCCACCTACTACGAAGTTCGTAAGATAATATGTGAGTATCCCTTTGTATACCATGAAAAGATAAGGCTCCTGGTTGTCAGCATTGCTGTATTTTGCCTTTTATTGCTTTTATTTATCATCCTCATTGACATGGTACGCCCCATTCTGTACTCTTTTTTTGGTGCGTTTTTTCTGTGCTACGTCATCTACGCAACAGGTATCAACAGCTGTGGTTTCAAATACGTGCTCACGGACAATAGCTTGCAAATAACAGATTGGCTTCCAATTATGCTTACGGCAGGTGTTGGTCTCGTTCTGCAGCTCCTCTATGTTTTCCGCACCAAAAAGACATCCTCCTATGAGTAAATGCTGATTGCATGTATTCTCCACATGAATTCTGCGTTTTTACAGATTATATGTGCAGGCAGTGAATGCTTGTACTTTTACAACGTGTCTACATCTACATATTAACAGGACAATGCCTGTGCTCAGTACAGTGCAACACTTATAAGTTATTGCATTTCTCTGGCGCAGAAAATCGAAACCCTTTTTTCTTTGCGTTGTTTAGGCAGGTCCCTTCGCCTAACCAGTAGGTGTTACCACATTTTATCAAGCAGCAAAGAGCCCACAACAATCGAGGGAAATATGAAGATAATCTAGTGTGCAGCAATCGAAAGACACGTGACACACCTCTGTGGAGAAAGGGCCCAAAAAATACGTACAATTGCAATGCATGTGGCTTGACTAGAGGATTTACAATAAAAACAGACTGTCAAGGTCAAGATAAAGATTGGTTACATATCGCAAAAGAAAGCACACACCGAGGGAGAACAGCAATTTTTCTTGCTGCGTAGTGCCTGTATGTTGTGCCCTAGACCGTGATGCATGCTCTTTTGGGCATGTATTCCTGTGTTTTTTTCAGGACCCTTACATGTGCAATGATATCATCACAATTGACCGAAACCAACCAGTCACCGACAATAAAATTGAGACAAGCAAAACTGTCAGCACGTTATTTGATGTCTCTGACAATGAAGACAGAAGCAATGCAGGGGAGCAAATAAATGGCGCCTTGATGCACAGGAATGAGAGAGAAGCCAGGTCCAAGAGTAAGAGCGGAGACTTGTATATAGACAGAGTATGCGATGGAAAAGAGAAAGTGTTTACATACAAAACAGGTGTTTCGTTTCACGTAGGCAAGTACACACACACTAGCTCACACAGCGCAGGTGTGAGCCAAAAGAACTACTCTTCAGAGTTTAGTCAGAGCCCAAATTTCTTCAGAGTTTCTCAGAGTCGTTCACAACCGTACACAGATGTCTGCGGGGGAATTGAGTTTCCAAAGATCAAGATGGTGCCTGTGGACACATTTCGATTTAAGCACAGAAAGAGAAGGCAATCTTTTCTAAACGAGGAGGAAATGGAGGCTGCAGAAGCACTCGCCGATTTTGCGTATCGCATAAGACACGGCGATTCTGAGTAAACGTTGTATATTTCGCGTGCTGCTTTTTCACTCATCTTTTAGCCCATGCAGCACACTTTTGTTGGTCATTGCATCTGCATCGTACCCCATGCTGGAACGTGTTCTTAGCTACTTTTCAAGCCTCGATCTTGACGGCACAGACGACCCTGCGCTTCTGCAAAAGCCTTTCGACAGGGCCGATGGATACGAGCGGCAGATCATACTTAACAAGGAGACCTGCAGAAAGCTCGAGACTCTGCTCTTCAAGTGCTCTGTGGACCAGCTTACTGCATTCTACAGAAAGCTGGATGTGAAAAACTTAGCAATGACGAAGATGGGGTCTCAAGCAATAGAGAAGATTCACAGAAACCTATTTCGCCATGTGTATCTCTCGGAAATGTCTCGAAAAAGTGCAAAGCGTGTGCTCTGCATTGTGCAGTCCAGCATCGAGCCACATATTGAGGCGCTACTTTTTGACCAGTTTGGAACGTTTGTACTGAGACCGTACTTTGAACTTCTAGCGGGAAAAAGCACAGGCTACACAAGTTCGGAGACGCAACCCCGGCCCCAAAAAAGACAAATAAGAAAGTTCACCAAACACAAGGGCTTCTACAAGGCACTGCGGTCTTACTCAAGTCTTTTTTGCGAAAATCTAGAGAGGATCTTCGCAACATCGTTCGCAAGCGCAACTCTTGCTGTGTACCTTAGGTGCACACGCGACAGCGAGCTCATTGCAAAGTCAGTGAACACATACTTCAGCCCCGAGTCTCTGCGCAGCCCAATACTTTCATATTTCTTTGAGGACCTTGCTGAGTATGTACACCTCAAGACTCTGGATACAATGCTTAAAAGAATTGGGCCAGAGCTTGGGCCACTAGGCCTTGCAGAATTTTCGAACTACGTGGTCAGAGTTTTGGCAGAAAGGTGCCCAGCACAGAAGTTGTATGCGTGTATCGAGGGCCATCTTGATCAGTATCCAAAAAACTCGAACGTAGTTCTTTCTCTACTGCGGTCCATGTACTGTTCTTATGAGTTTACGTTATTTCTCAGTCTTGTGCACAGGTTCTACGGACCGGAGAACATCTTTGAGAGTCTTCTGCTTGACAACAAGAAGGTTGTCTACAAACACGTTGAGATAGCAGCGCTTGTCATGAGTCTGAGTGAAAGTCACGAGCACGTGAGGATATTCAACGCGGACTTTCTCCGCCTTTTTGACAGATCGTGGCTGTACGAAGCACCTGGCCGGGAGCTTACGCAGGCCTTTCTGATGGGATCTGCCAATCCAAGAAGCAAAAGAGTCTTCATTGCAGAGCAATGCAACGAGTACGAGCGGCTTGCACGGGGCTACTACGGAAAAAAGCTTCTGGTCACAATGTCTCGACATTCCGACAACAGGAGAAGGCTAGAAATAACGGCATTACTCAAAAAGCATACGAGGGCGAAGTCTTTGTGTGCACAGGGGCCTTGATGATGACAGGTGTAGACATGCGAAGTGCAGACAACCCCGATGTTCTGCAAGTGCGGGGCCATTGTCCCAATTCCAAAGCGCAACACCGCAGTCTGCAGATCGTGCGGACGCAGAAACAGAGTGGCACACCAGGAGGTTGTTTTTGAAAAGACATATCACAATGCTGCAGATGCAGCACGCATGGAGCATGTTTCGGTACCGACTATTCACCAGACGTGTCCGAAATGCGGGGCCGAAAAGATGCAGTACAATGCCATTCAGACACGATCGGCGGACGAGGGGCAGACGGTGTTCTACCACTGCACCTGCGGCTACACGATGAAGGTCAACACATAGAGTGGATGCTAGCCCAGTATCTTTGGTCGCTTACTAGGTGACGGGACCCTTGCTCTGCGATGAGTAAACCATTTTGGAAATGCAGCACTTTTAGCCCACGAGGCAGCAAATTACTGTAAGCAGAGGAGAGACACTCTCTGCGAAACACGTTCATAAAAGTGTCTTTCGGATGAACAGAGCTTTGAATATGACGAGCAGACGAGACACAGCATCTCTGACTGCCTAGTGCTGCGTGCTGCTATGTTCTTCTTTCAAGCTGTGAAGGTTGTTCTCAGTCTGTACAGAGACGAGCCTTGCAGACGCACAGTTGTCATCAAGAGAGCCTGAGAATGCTGCACGGTGCAGCCGCCAATTCATCCTTGAACGGACAGTGAATGAGCATAGAGCGGAAAATCACACCCCCATGGCGTATGAGGAGACGCGGCTGACGGTCAAGTCCATCGAACTTATCAACTTCATGTGTCATCGCCATCTTCTTGTTGAGTTTAAGAAGACCCTGACGTGCATTGGTGGAAGAAACGGAAGCGGCAAGAGCGCAGTGATGATAGCGTTGGGAATAGCTCTTGGGCAGCGGGCAAACTCGCTCGAGCGGGGAAACACGTACAAGGAACTGATCAAGAGCAACGAACACACTGCAGTTATCAGGTTGTCACTGCACAACTATCTTAACTTCCACGCAGACTTCTTTGGTGACTCGATTCTTATTGAGAAGACGCTGCACGTCAACTTTTCAAAGCTCCGAATACAGAACGGAGAGGGAAAGGTATGGTCTCGGAGGAGCCAGGACCTGGAGGACATAATTGATATGTACTCGCTGTATTTTGACAATCCATTGAACTTTCTGACACAGGACATGTCGAAGAAGTTTCTGAACATGAGCAAGCCGCAGATGCTCTACTCCTTCTTCCACAAGGGCACCGAGATCGAGAACATGGAAATATTACATGACGAGGCGTGCGAGCAGGTCGAACGGATGAGAACGAAGATGGAGAGCATTGAGGAGGAGGTTGCTGTGCTTGACCGCGAGCTTGCAGAGAAGAACGAGAGGCTGGTGTACCTGAGCGAGGTAGCGGACTTCAAGCAGCGTCTGAAGGAGCTTGAGTGCGAGCGCCGATGGTCAGAAGTCATAGAGCTGGGAAAGAGGGTAGCGAGAATAGAGGAGGAGGTTGCGGAGCTCGAGGACGCAAAGCGAGACAAGAAAACCTGCATACGGGAGATTGAAGGAGAGATAAGGGCACTTGAAGAAGACATGAAGGCAGAGAGAGACGCATATCTTGCAGAGAGGAGCAAAAGCGAGTGTGCAAGAAGGACCATTGAGAGCAGGCTCACAGATCTAGAGCTGAGAGAGAGGGAGATGTGCAACGATATGAAGAGCATTGAGGAGCAGCTTGCGGCGAAGAGTGCTGTCCTTGCCAACTATTGCGGAGCCAGGCCCAAGGGAAGCTCAAGTGACGAGCTCAGTGCGAGAGCAGGTGAGCTCAGGTCGCGAATTGCAACACTCCTGAAAGAGAGAGACGAGTGCAGGGAAGTGGAGGAGCGGCTGCGCGAGAGGGCAAAGAGAGAGGCTGAGGAGGCAGAAGCGCGAAACAGCAGGATTTTTGTGCTAAGGAAGCAGATATCGTTTCTGGAAAGCGTCAGGACAAACAGTCTAACGTTCTTCAGCGAACAAATGCCCGATATTCTGAACGAAATAAAACGGGAGAACCTCAGCGTGATCGGGCCGATAGGTTCTTTCATTCAGCTCAAAGAGCCCAAGTGGTACAAGCCAGTTTCGATCATTCTAAGAAACAACCTCTCCAATTTCATAGTGCAGAGCAGAGAGGACCGAGAGCGGCTCTCTGCAATCTTTGGGAAATATGGTGTTAATTTCAGAATTCTGCTGCCATCCGCCAGCCAGAAGGGTCTCATTGAATACCGCTCAAACCGAATATTCAAGACGGTATTGGACGTGCTGCACATCAGGAACGATGTTATCACAAACCAGCTGATCATTCTGCAGAACATAGAGCAGATCATTCTTGTTGAGAACAGAGAAAGTGCGCACAAGATCATAAGAAAGCGGCCCAGCTACGTGGCCATGGCATACACGCCTAGCGGAGACCGAATATCGCTGATTGGCAATGCACTGAGCGACTTCAGGCAGCGGTATAGCGGAAAGTACTACTTTGAGAATGACGACAGCAAGCTTGAGGCATGCAGAGAGGAGCTGCAGAGGCTGACTGCAGCGAGTGCAGGTGGTTGCAGAGAGGAGCTGAGAGAGGCCGAGACACGGGGCTACCAGCTCAGCAGGGAGATCAATGGGCTGGAGAGGGAAGCTCGGCACATTGAGTTCGAGATGGAGAGCTACGCACGCGTAGGAGAAGCTTCAAACATAGGCGACCTGGAGAACGAGATTCAGATTCTTAAAAACCAGAGAACCGGGCTGGGAAAGGCCATAGAGGAGACGAGGCGGACGATAGAGGAGGAAAGGGCCCAGCTTGCTGGGTTTGAGTCTGTGGACGTCGATATCTCGAAAAAGGAGGAGGCCGCAGGACACCTGAGGGCAAAGAGATACGCTACGGAGGCGTCTCTTGAGAGCCTGCAGCCAAGGATTCACGAGAAGATCAAGGAGAAAAACAGGGCTGCAGAGCTGTTCGAAAGCGAGCGAGCGAAGCTCCAGTGTGCGCTGGGCACGGATGTGCGGGACGACACAAGGGATCTTGCTGTAATAGAGAAGGAAATTGGTGCACTGAAGTGCAAGATCATTGCGTCAAGCGAGGTTGGGAGCGAAGAAGAGCTTCGCGACGACATCGAGCGCCTGACGAGACAGCGAAAGTTCAAGAGCAGTCTTGTTCTTCGGTACAAGGGGAAGATCGAGAGATTCGTGGCCTTTGTGAGAAAGCGCGTTGAGAGGCGCGAGAGCATGAAGGAGGAGATTGCAGCGCGGGCCACGGAGGAGTTCAGCGCCCTGACGCAGCACAGGGGTTACAGTGGATCGCTGCTCTTCGACCACGGCTGCAGAACGCTGGACATACGGATGGGCATCGAGAACGCAGAAGATGCGGGCTCTCGGGGAACGCTGAGCGGCGGCGAACGCTCTTTCGCAGGTGTATGTTTTCTGCTGAGCCTGTGGCCTAACGTGGGGTGCCCCGTGAAGGTGCTCGACGAGTTCGACGTCTTCATGGACAACCTGAACAGAAAGTTCACGATAAAAATCATTCTCGACTTTCTGGCGAGAAACGAGTACCAGGTCATTCTGATAACCCCGTTGAACACGAAGGACCTGTTCACAGACATCTGTGACGTGGTTGTCCTGGAGAAGCCCCGTGAGGATTGAAAGAGCATTCTGGCCATGCACGACTTTTTATTTAGGGCTCGCTGATGTCTACAGCTTTCTGTTTCTGTACACGTTCAGGCCCTGCAGCGTCCCATCGTCTCCTGAGCTTTCTTCACTGCACGGGGAAGACGCCTCGCTGTGTGAGTAACTAAGACACTCGTCCGACAAGGACTCCTCTGCGGTGTACTCCCCGCTCGGCATGCACTCTTCGCTGACCTCAATTCTTCGCGACCGAATGATGTACTTGTTGATCAGACTCATGTTGTAGTCGCGCGTGCTCAGACTCTTTTCAGAATTTTCGGTTTTCTTCATTTCAGATGCATAAAATATGTTCGTGAAAAAGTGCGGCTACTCAACGAGAACGCCTACCTGCTCGTGCACAAGAACCTCAGAGTAGTTCACGTACGAGTGCGCCTGCACGAAGGCATCTGTGGCATCGCTGCCAGCAAACTGCAGAATCAGCTCCTTGCTTCCTGGATGGTAGTGAATAAACTCAGTCACGTCAAAGACTCTTCCGGCGAGAACCACCCAGCAGTCGCGCTCGGTGCAGTGCTGTGCGACCTCGTTCCTCGTCATCTGCCGAACCGTGCGCGGCCTCCTTTCACGCGCCATCCATCGGTGGTACTGCATGGGCTTGTGCGCAGCGGTGAGAATCCTCACTGAGAACGCGCTCACCTGCGGTGAAGCGCAGAACATTGATGCTCCCGCTGGCCAACACGAAGAGGTTGTTTGCGACGGGAGTGAGCTGCTTGACATCGCACATGCGGACTCTCTCGACAAAGGAGCGCCCTCGGTCGATCACGATGTACGGGCCGTTCGCCGATATTGCCACGTCGCCGCATACAACACTTGCGGACGCGGAAGAAATGTTTACGTCCTCGGACAGATGTTGTCTCAGGAGTACCAGGCGCGAGTCGTAGACGCACGTCACGAGGTTTCTGTATGAACAGTGCAGCTCCCTTCCGGAGATCCACATGTGCAGGGCTCTCTCGACGCCAAGCCTTGCCATCGCCTGCTCTAGGACCTGCTCACAGCGGCGGATGCCGCTCCTGACAAGAAAGAGCAGAATCTGCATTAGCGCGAGCGCGGCACTCTCGTCAACGTTTCCTGTCTCGACAAGAAACTGCAGAAGACTTCCCTTCATCGTTCTGGTCTTTCGAAAGCGCAGAGTGTCGTCCCAGTGGTACACGACGATCTCAGAGCCTGTGTAGACGGCCATCAGGTTGTCTATGACGGCCATCAGTTTCGCTGCGATACCTGTGCTGTATGCGCTGATTCTTTCGTGCCGAAGGTCGCGGTGTACCTCCTCGAAGTACACGCAACTGTGCGCGCCGCTGTCCTCCTCCTGCGGCCCAGAAACACACGGGCGTCCGTCAAGAATGGTGTCCTCCGTGCAGGACGCGTCACCACTTGGGACTGCGTCTCTAAACTCAAATGTACGTGCATTCAGATGCACGGTGTCGCTGCCAATACCGTTGTCCATTGTTTACATGCGCAATACGTCTCAGATAAAGTGCTACGGCGGAGACGAGCTCTGCAAATGCCCAAGCTGGTTCGCACATCTGTCGTACACAAGAATTTCGAAGCTGCCGTCCTCTGCGACGACCATAACGGACGCAAGGTTTCCGTACGTGTAGCAGTAGTTGGGCGCCGACCATACTGTGTACACACACTCAAATGCGACACTGTATCCATCCTGCACGAGCTGGTGGCTCCTCACAATGTACCTCATGTTGTTTGCCCTGAGAAACTCTTCGGCTGCCTGGCGCCCAAAGAGACAGCCAGACCCTCGCGGGCTTTCTGCGTACGTGTCTACGTCGTTGCTTGGGTCGCTCCACAGAATGCCGCACAGCCTGGGAAGGTCTTCAAGCCTGCTTGTCTCTGCTACTGCGTTGAGCGTCAGGTTCTGCACGAGGCCACCGTGTACGCAGAACATGTCGCCGTTCACCACTGCTGCAAGCGGCAGCATCTCGAAGAGGTCGCATATTCTGAGGTAGATGAAGAGACTGTACTTCTCCCAGCATTCGTCCTTGAACCCATACGTCCGGCTCAGAAAGAAGCTCTCGTGATTTCCCCGTAGAAGAAAGACGTGCCCGGGGTGCCTGAGCTTGAGACAGAGAAGAAGCAGGACAGTCTCAACGCTGTGCGCACCCCTGTCCACACAGTCGCCGAGAAAGAGGTAGCGCTTGTTGGGAATTGCTCCGTTCAGACGGAACATGTGCAGAAGGTCGAAGAACTGTCCGTGTACATCTCCAACTATGGTCACAGGCGGCTGCAGTGCAAGCACGTTCTCCTCACTCAGAAGCAGAGGCGTAACTGCTGCACATATTGCAGCAACATCCTCGTGCGCAGGAAGCTCTGCGCGATGCAGCATCTCTATGGCCTTGTCGATGTCCAGCGGCATGCGGCTGTGGGGGTTGTGGAGGAGGGAGGTGCAGGGCCACTGCGGAGACACTCGGCATGCAGCCTGTCGATGCTGCACGACAGAAGAGACGTATCGTGTGCGAGCGCAAGAATCTGATCCAGACCTTGCGAGATGCACTCGAGTTCCCTTAGCCACACGTCTATCTTCTTCTCGTCCAAGTTTGGCATGGGCACAGAGCAAAAGGGCCTAAATTACAGCCAGCAACGTTTATTCAGGCTTCTCTTTCTTTGGCGCGTAGGTCTTCTTCGCAAACTCCTGGAACATTAAAAGCAGTATGCCGACGTAGAAGATGTTGGCCACGGCCGCTACGTACTGAAAGGACCGCAACGCAGGGTCTCTGCTGAATACATCACCAAAGAGAATGAAGGCACTGAAGAATACGAGGCCGATTACAAACTGCGTGATTTGCATGTATGTGATGGTCTTCTTGAACTTTGTGGGAATTCGCAGCGTGGCAAGGCAGTAGTAGAAGTACATAACAGTGTGCACAAATGAGTTGAAGAGGACGAATATCCACGTTGTGTGTGTGCGCGACATGCAGAGCATCCAAGTGCAGATGATGACGCCTGCGTGGTGATACGTCTGCAGCAAAGACGTGCTTTTTCCGTTCATGTGAATGATAACCGTGTCGAGAATCTCAACGTACTTGGAGACGTAGAAGACCCAGACATAGAAGTCCAGACGCGCAAGGAGAATGGCATCTGGGTCTTTAATGAAGTGCTTAATACCAAACTCACGATAGAAATCAACGAGCGTGAAGAACGTGCGTTTGAACAAAATGAAACTAAACCAGCTCATCGCCAGGTTGTGAACGACCATCATCAGCGTTGTTCCGGAGTACAGTTCACGTACAACGGGCAGTCTGTTCTTAAATCTGTTGTTCATGGAGACTGTGTAGAGGACGTACAGCGCGGTGATTATGAACGGTGTCTTGCAGTTCATCGTGATTTGGATAATTTCCTCGAGCATGGGCGCCGTGTTTTGTTTTTTTTATTTATTTCGCTGGCTGCACGCGCACGGGCCAATCGCAGCTTGTGCTGGCTTTTGCAGTGGACGCACATGACGCAAAGTTATTCGTCGACATACTGCAATTGGCCGGTGCGCAGTGCCGGGGCTGGCAGGTGCCCCTGAAGAGACGGCATGGCACGCGCCCATGGACACAGAGAGAGGCAGCCAGCTGCTGCGGTACTACAAGACGTGCTATCCCTTTGAGGATGTCTTTCGAGTCATTCCGATAAACGAGCAACGGGAGGTTTCATTTGCACTTGCAAACTCGGCGTACATGCGCTACAACACGTTTGTGGACCACACAGAGCTTGCGCAGCGCGTGGAGAGGCTGTGCCCGCTGCGCATTGACATCGGCGCAGTGTATCGAGACCCGCCGACAAAGGGAGGCTCAAACAGGCCACTCATGAAGGAGCTTGTCTTTGACGTGGACCTTACTGACTACAAGCGGGAATGCTGCAGCACAAAGACCGTGTGCAACCGATGCTTTGTAATTGTCCGGGCTGCTGTGCGAACTCTCGACTTCGTGCTGCGCGAGGAACTCGGCTTCACGCGCATTCACTTTTTCTTCTCTGGCGGCCGTGGCGTCCACTGCTGGGTCTGCGACAGGGAGGCGCTGCTTCTTGGCGACTATGAGAGACGCGCTGTGAGCAGCTACTTCAGCACGGTGCTCGCAAGGCAGTTGTGTCCAGGCGAGTACCGCAGCATTCTGCGGAGGTACTCAGACGAGGAGGGCGGCGCCCTTTTTGAGACGCTCTTCGTGCGCCTCGACGCGAACGTGACCTCCGACACGAAGCATCTGCTCAAAGCGCCGTTCTGCATTCATCCTGTTACGGGGAAAGTCTGCGTGGCGCTGTGCGTTGATGCAATCGACAGCATGTGCGTAGAGGACATTCCCACGCTTGGAGACGTCGTCGCGAATCCGTCGCTGCTCAGCCCCTTCATTGCACACGTGCGCGAGTCGCGGTGAAAACTGCTACGGAGGGAGGGTCGATGCGAATTGGAAAGTGCTACTTCTGCTCGTGCAACATCTACCCAGGCCACGGGACGACATTCTGCCGCAGCGACGGCAAAGCGTTCAGCTTCTGCAGGTCAAAATGCTTCAAGGCATTCAAGCGCAAGTGGAATCCAAGAAAGACACGCTGGACAAAGACGTACCGCAAGCTGACCGGCCGCGAGTTGAAGTGTGTGACTGAACGACGCGAGCACGAGCCCGTAGTGCTCACGCACGAGGCTGTCGCAGAAGGAGTGGCAAGGATTCCGCAGATTCTTGCAGTGAGCGAGAGAAACGCTGCCGTGTATGCGAAAGACCGTGCGCTTCAAGAGCGCGAGAAGTGGAAGGAAAGCAACCTGCGCTACATCGAGAAGCACTCGCACCTTCTCGGCAAAGATGCAAAGCAGATGGCGCTGCCTTCTCGAGTTGCGAAGAAGCAAACAGAGATGGACACAAATTAGCGCGTAGAGTTGCTGGATTTTATTAAAAAGTGCGCTTTTCTGAGTTTTTATCGCGTCTCTGTGCCAGGCACGTATTCGTTTCACTGCTCCTTTTTCAACTGAAAAGGCACGCGAAGACGTCCGCAATGAAAGCGGAATTTCACAAGACAAAGCACATCGCATGCACTGCGCTCTTTCAGGCGCTTCTCGTTGCCCTTGCGGGTCGCTGCACTGCGCAGGGCGCTTTCGCCCTTCCCGTGTCAGCGGCGCTCTGCTCAGGGCTCTGTTCGGTTGTCTTTCTGTTCCTCGCTGTCGCAGGGGCACGCGGAGTCTCGTGTGCGTCTTCGGACGGAGAGTGCAGCACTGGCAGCCGCTACGCGCACTGCTTCGTCTGCGACGTCTGTGTCTGCGAGCGCGACCATCACTGCGCATGGCTCGGCACGTGCATCGGGCGGGACAACCGCGTTTTCTTTGTCGCGTACCTCGCAGCATCTGCTTGCAGTCTCCTTTCGCTACTACACGCGCTTCCCCGCACAAGCCCCCTGTGGATTCCCGTGATTCCTGTCTCCGCCGTGTTTACCACGCTTTCGCTCTACCATGCTGCGATTGCGCTTCTTAACCTGCGGTCCTCTGAGATTGTTGGGCGCGTGCGGCGCCGCCTTTTCCGTGCAAAGAGCAATGCGAACTACGGCATGGAACTCGTGTAACTCGCTCAGCATGCGTTCTGCGCATCCTGCGCCGTTGACGACGGAATTCCGCATGCTGCACACGCGGTTCGAAAGGCCCATTGGAAGAAGTAATGCACGTTTTCCGGACGAAAAATCTCCGCGTATACAATGCGCTCCTTCGTGCTCTGCAGTGCCCCTTCGTCCACAACCAGCGATGCGTGGACTCTGCGCGGGCTTTCGTTGTACGCGTTGAAGAGCGGTCGCTCGAGCAACAAAAACTGCGATGGCGCAGTGGATACGCGCGTGCGTTCTGTGCCAAACGGGCGAAAGAAGTCGTTGTCTGCCGCGTAGCGCACGTGTTCGACAGCATGCCCGACCATCTTTCGAATCTGATTGTAGAGGAAGCTTTGCCCGTGAATGGAGATGCGTGCGTACTCTATGCCCGCCTGTTCTACGAGGACGACATCAACCGCTTTAATGTGTCGCTGTGCGCCACGCTTGTTCTTACTCGTCGTGAAATTGTGGTACTCGCGTGTCCCAACGTAGTTTTTGAACACAGACACCACGTAACTCACGTCTTCGAGTCTGAACGCCCGGACCTCGTCGATGTCGCCACTCTCCGCGAACTTTTTCAGGTCTGCGTCGTACGTGGCGCTCTTGAAGAAAAATGTTGGGACGAAGTACTCGTAGATGCGCGAATCACACGCTCGCATCACATTGAAGTTCTTCGACACGCGCACTGCACCATACACGTGAATGCCACGCGATGCAAGGGCGATTCTGAGCACACATACGTCTGCGGGATCTTCGCTAGTCTTTGCGACAAGCACATTTAACGCCGCATGGACTCCTGCATCCGTCCTACTGCACCGTTGTAGCCCGATCTTTGCGGGACACTCGTTACACACCTTGACGAGCCCCGCCTTGACGAGCCCCTCGATAAACGCTTTTTCTATGGTCTCCGTGTCACCGTTGTACTGGCAGCCGTGGTAGTTTTTCCCGTTGTACGCTACGAGAAACGCATGCTTTTTGTTACGCGCCATTCGGGGTGAAATCGCCGCAGACAGCGCTTTCAAAGAGCTCAAAGACACGCCTGACGTCCATTTTGAACGATGCACATGCAAGTGGAACGTGATACTGCTGGCACAAGTCACTGCTGACGATTCCAAAGCGTGCAACGCATACGTCTCCTACACGTGCTGACCCTGCACGTCTCGGATAGTAAAAGCTGCACGCTTCCTCGTCGTATTCGTGCACAATGTGGCACTTTCTAAGCAGCTGTGTCAGCGCACCCTGCACCTCCTCTATTTTAGCCGTCTTTCCGGCGATGACTGCGCAGAGCTCACGCTTGTTTTCCACACCGTCGATAACGTCGCCTGCTTCAAAAAGACGAATCGGAAGCTCTGCGTGAAGATTCGCGCTGATAGATTTCAGAAGACCTGGAAGGAGCGAACTTCGCAGTGTCTGTGTCTCCGCGGAGCGACACGACGTAATGGATACTTGATCAGGACTTGTTATCTGCTCCAGAACGAGACATTGTGTTTCGAGAAAGCCAAGGATCGCGCACTCCGCTTTCAACTTGTCGGCGAACGCGTTCAGTGGAAGAAGCGTACCGATGCACTGCGTTGCAGGAAGCGTCCGCTCGAAGTTGTTGAAACCATGGGCGACTGCAATATCCTCGATCAGGTCCACTTTGTGGAGGATGTCGCTTCTTGCGTCTGAAACGCTGACTGTGATTTCTGACCCACTCTGGTCTGTGCTGTGCATCATTCGCCTGAGGTACGTGCACGCATCGTCCTCTGTGAGACGCAGCCCAAGCTCGGCGTTGATTTCCGAGAGGTCGAATTTAAATTTCAGATTCGAGAAGACGGGTGTTAAATTCCCGTTCACCTTCACAGAGAGAACGCTGTCTCCACGAAAGTTGTAGATCAGGTGCTTCAGGGCCGTGTTTACCTTATGAAAGCATGTTCCTGTGACATCCACAAAGATATTCTTTGTTGCAGGGGAGATTCTGCTGTGTTCTGAGTTGATAACAGGCAGAAGCGACAAGATACGTCCGTCGCTGTTTAGAAGCACCGGGTACTTGTCACCAAGAAGGCTGCAGAACTTCCCCTGCGGAGTGTTTTCTAGGGCATCACAAAGCATCTCTCCATCCACGGACGAATCAAAATTCAGAGGCTGAAAGGAGGCTTCTGTGGGAGATACTTCGGTGTATTGGAGCGGAAAGGTGATTTTGTCTAAGTCATGGAGACCGATGGCAACAAGTTCTCTGTTCTTTCCAAGCGATGTTCCGAGCATTTCCTGATACTTGATAAGCTGGCTATAGCCTTCCTCGTCAAGAACGATATTTTTAATCACCGCACACGCTATGTAAGGCCTCAAGTGGCAGTCAGCGACAACAAGAAGCTCTGAGTTCTGAATGTGCACGTCCTCATAACACTTTATGCTAAGATATGCTTGGAGTGCCTGGATGATGCCATTTGTACAGAGAAGATCGTATCGGTTGTTAGGAACTTCTATTTTGAACGCGGAATCCGTCACCTCGTCGACTTCCAGTCCGAAGTCGAAGAGAAGCGTACTGAGTTCTTCGTCTGCTAAGAGTCTATTGAAAGAACGGAGTATCGACTTTGAAACAGAGACAGTTGGCATGGGCTCTCTACAATGTTTTTAAAATGATGTCCGCAGGGCTTTTGTACGGTAGCGATTATATCTCTCTTTCAAATCAAAAGAGCAGCTAGAACCCTATAATAAGATTTTTACGACTCTCAAACTAAATAACGAGAGCTTTAATGTGCAATGGGTTGAATTACTGATTTGTTCTTTTATATATTCACTTTCAAAGCTTTGTGATGAAAAACATGGATTTAATACAGATTTTATCCTTCTTGTTAATGAAGAATGTGTCTTTTTTATGAACGAAGCTTGTCTAATATAACTACTTTTTGGTTTTATTTTTAATCAATAGATTGCCTTCAAAGGTAAGCCAGGATGTTTCGGTTTCAGAAAAAAAAAGGTAATGTGAATGTTACTGAAATGAAACGATTTAAGAGCAAGAATAATGCGACCGATAAATAATTAAAGAAGTAATTTATGCATTAATGCATAAAAAACTCAAATAGAACTGGAAAAATAAAAGCGTTATTAGCCACAGATTATATAACCTGAAATGACAGAGAACTTAAGAAGGTATATTACAAAATGCTAAATATTTTGTTAAATTGCTCAAATAAGAGCTAAATTTGTGCACTTTTATGCACCACAAATTTATTCAAAGGTGAATCTAAAGTAGTAAACATGATCATTCTTTTAGAGTCTTTTAATTGTTATTAAGTATAAAATCTCAGCGAAGTTTATAAAAAGTATAATAGAATTTAAGATTCAAGAGATGTTTAGATGGTTGTATGAATTATTATTTATTTAAAAAAGAAGGGTTAGGGTTAAAAATATAGGTTCGTATGATTAACTCTGGTATATCAGAAAATTATTCATAAAGAGTGTACCCGAACGTAATGAAACCTTTTTTGTCAATAAATCATAAGTAGTATAAATCAATATGTTTGATTCTTTGCATAAATTTGCTTCTTTATAATTTATTGATAAAAAAGACGTCACAAAAATATCCTTAGCAAATTGGAATTACTCAATCAATTATGCAAATAAGATCTTATATTTTATGATTATTTAAATACAACCTTAAAAACTCTTTTTATTAAATCGAAATGCAACTAATAAATAATCTTTTCATATCAAATGCCATTTTGCAAATAGTGAGGAGAAGATTTTAAAGTTACTACTATTCAGTAAATAGGGTAAATTACCTTAATACAATTAAATCTCATTGATGCAAATAATAAAAACAATTCAAGATAACAATTGCGCATAATATATTGTTCGTTATTTTGTATCTTCTCTGAATTGTAAAAATAAACAAGTCGCATAAAGAGAGATCTACAGATGAAAGATAAAAGACACTAAAGTAAATATCATTAATGATATTTACTTTAGTGTCTTTCTAGATGTTAGAAAGGAAGAAAATGAACATAATGTAATTGTAAAGAGAGAAACTAAAGACAACGAGAAACCTTTAACCAATAACGACCTTACTAAAATACTAAAAGTTGTGATCTTATAATGAAATTTGATTAAATATTAAGGGTTAGATAAAAAGACGTGTAAGGGCCTCAAACTTGAATTTTAGAAAAACTTAAAAATATTAACCCTAACTCTATTGTAATTCATATATTTGGTTAAACGAAAGTAATATTTTGGAATAATGTTTGTTTTGTATTTTAGAGTTAGAGTAAATGCTTTTAATATTTTTTAAGTATCTCTAACGCTTTAAAGTATTTTATTTATACTATTTATATACATTATTATTTTATGTAAACTATAACATACATACATAAACATACTACTCAGAATGGATTTAGAAGCCAGAAATGAACCCTCCGTTTTAGTCAAGGTATTTCGCAAAGTAGTGCGTATTCTTCATTCATTTTAAACCTTAAACTAGTGCATTTCTTTTTATGATTATGTAATATAAATAAAATACATAAATAATAAAATGTTAGTCCTCTTAAAAAATGAATATTAACTGTGATGGGGTGTTTGGTTCATAATAGTTACAATTGAATCTGCGGAAATTAAAAGTTTATTCAATATAAGTGTTTTAGATAACCCCCTTATTGATACAAGAACTACTTTCTTGAAGGTAGCAATAAGCATCAAATGAAAATTATGTTTAAAAGACAAGTAGGAGATTAAGTTTAATTATAAATCGCAGTTCTTAAATATTCACCCTTCCATTTTCTCTTCTAAACAAAAGAAATTCAAACTAGATTTTGTAATAAAGAGGTGAGGTACATGCTAGACATAAAATTTGTATGCAGGATGATACTTTAAAATGAAATGTATCTTTTATTTAGAATTAATTTAAAACTTACTTATTAAAAAGGTTACCTTTTATACCTTATTACTTTTGTTTTATAGGATAACTTTATTTTCATATCAAGTTTTACTAGTTTTAACTTTGTTATTAATTAATATAGTTATATTATGTTATATTATAAAGAATAACAACATATATTAATTATTATATTGTTGTTATTCTTTAACTTGTTATCTTTTTTATTATGAAAAACTTTATGTAAAATTTTTGTAAAATATATTTATGAAAATCACAAGTTAAAAAATTATAAAAATATTTTTCTTAAGAAATTGACGTATTTTCTAATAAGTTATTTTAATTTATAAAACTTAAAACCTTTTTCTTCCTTTAGTTTTATATAAAAATTCGTGATACTCTTAGCTTACGATAAACTTATGATACTTAAGTGATTAATTCGCGAAAATAAAGATTATGTTTCATTATGCTTCTTATAAATGATTCCTTTCTTAGGGTTTTAAATGACTAACTTTTATGAAGTTTATATTGATTGTAAACTCTTTTCTTTTCCCCTAACTATTAATTAAACTATGCTAGAAAGCCAAGTACATCCTTCTTGTTTCGTTTTAATGATAAAATACCTAGCACGGATTTCAATTTTTCTAAAAGTAGGTTTTAAGAAAATAGAGCTTTAATGCGAAAATTCAAAGCCAACCTAAATATCACAATAGTTATTGATTAAGTATAACTTGTACTAAATATACGTAACCATAATTTTTAAATTTTTCTCATTAAAAACAAACATTATTTATTTGAGAGCATAATAATTAATTATGATGTATGGCGCGCCAATCATATCATTCTTTTAATTATAATATTATATATTTTTGGATGTAAGTTATATTATTGTTGACTTTATTTAATATAGTAAAAAGATCAAAGATTCTAGATATAAATTTTGTATATATTATTTAATACCTAGAATGTGTATATGATAACATGGAGTAGGGTTGAGTCTTATACTGTACCACAAGAATGAAATTAGAATCCTAATAATTGTTGATGTCTATATTTACGCACCAATCACGGGAGAAGTTGTATGCATGATTATGAGTTATGGATTGACACCTGTACAAATAAATTACTATGGTGAGGAGTGCGCTAAGGTAGCTTATCGAATGTTGAAAAATATCTTCCACAATATTTTCAAATTAAGCAAGTATGTTTTACAGACACGTCCTTTTTAAATAAACAAAAACTATATATGTGAATTATCCTACCCTAACCAATAACATAATACTTATTATTTATATGTTAATAACAAATGACACAATTTTATAACCTTAAGTATACAAAATTAATAAACAATAAGAAACATTTGATGTACTTCTATTGATATAGGTTCTTTTCATAAATAGTCTTATCAACAATTATGTTATATAGTATAAGTTATATACAATCATTTATATTTAGATAAACTATATATTAATTTAAATAAATAAAATAAGACTTTAATCAAATAATATAGTACTATTTTTGAATCAAAGTTTGTTAACACATATAAAAAAGTTCTGACTTGTTATGAAATCCATGTTATAAATTTACTACTATATTGTTAAATTTATTAACATTTATTTTTTATTGCAATCATTAGCACTAAAATGTTTTTTGTAGATTGAATTATAATTAAAAGAGAATAAATTATTTTCTGTAAATTAGAATATATATAAACAAATTAATATAGAGTGTCAATATACATAATAATACTTTATCTAATGACTTTTGATATTAAATTATTTTATCGATTGATTCTACATGCATAAAAAAGTAAAATACAACCATATTTCTAAATTTCTAAATTTTAATAAACATACAGCTTAACAGTTCTCTAAATAGATAAATTAACATCTATACAAAATTATTGTTATATTTTTATTTCATTAAAGTTCATATTTGAAAAGTTGTAAACAAAATTAACATTTAATCAAACATTACTTAAAATGCATGTTTCACTTTATATAACTTTTTTTATTAAATTATAATTGGATAAATAGTATAAATATACTTTAAGTTATTTTTAAATTACAAAGTAATTATTAATTAATTATATTAGTAATTATTATATCAAATGAATTATATTATAAATTAACATGTAAATTTTTGTTTATTTTTTACTTTAACTGTTTTTTTGATTAATTTATTATAATTCAGTATCTACTTAACAAAATAAATTTTACATTAAGATAGTATTTAAAATTGTCAGATGTTTATAATATATTATATTTATAACTTAATACTAACTATTTAATATTGGAACTTAACAATAATTTTATATACAGTAAAGTTGTATGGGGGTTTAGCAGAAAAATGTAAATTTTAATGCAAAAATTAATTCTTTCAATCTTATTCATATTTTATTATTTAAACTTTTATATCATGTAAACTTAGGTGTTTTGTGAATATTTGTACAAGAACAAAATAAAATATTGAATGTTAGTAAAAAAATTATATGTTACATAATATTGACCGATCATATGATCATTTTTAAACACTTAAAATGAATCATGCGCTAAAAAAGAATGTCAGATTCATATAAGTAAAGTTATTAATTAAAAAAAATTAAATGCAAACATACAATATAACTCATGTAAAATATTTTTTATTCTGTATAACATATACAAATTATAAGTTTATGTAGAAAAGAATTGTAAAAAGATATTACAATGTAAATAATAATAAATTTTCTGATAATTTTAAAATTGATATATAATATTTTGAACAATGATCTGAGTTAAATAAATTCATATAAAAATAATCTAAATGAATATAATAAACATGATTACTTTATGTAAAACAAAATAATTTAATATTGAAACAGTTAAAGCACAGTAAAAATAGATTATTAAATAATGATATAGATGGGCACCGGATAAAATATTACACAAAAAACTCAAACATATACTGTACTCTTTTTAAATTAAAAGTTTTATTAAAAAGTTATCTATTTGGGAACACATTTAAGATTTAGTCGGTTATAACATATTTTGTGGCAATATAACTTTTACTCACACGGTATTTTACACATTAGGAATCATAGAGAATCTTTTATGCCTGAAAATGAGCACACAGAGATAGATGACTGTTACCACTGGAGTGCAAGCAGATAATCAGTATTTTTTACTCCTTCTAGAAGTATGCTTCTATTTTATTTACTTATAAATAACAAATAATAGACTAAAAAGTTTAAAGATTTAAGTAATATGAACTCAAGGCTTATAAAACTCTCAAATTAAAACATTGTAGTATAATACAAAAATCTCAAACATACTAAAATTACATAATGTTGCATAATCACATAATATTTGAAATATAAAAATTAAGTGTTTTAAAAGTTGTTAATAGGATATTAATTCAATTTATAATTAAAAATAGAGTATCTTATGATATTATAATTGTTATAAATAAATAAGAATGACAATTTTAATTTAATAACTATTTGTTTTTATATAACTATCCGAAAATATATTAAGATAAATAATTATATATAGGTTAATAAATATTAAGATAAATAATCATATATAGGTTAATAAATATTAAGATAAATAATTATATATAGGTTAATAAATATTAAGATAAATAATTATATATAGGTTAATAAATATTAAGATAAATAATGAGTTCTATTGAGTTTATTTTTAGTATAATTAATATAAGTAGTTTTAAATTTTTATCCTTTATCGTTAAATTCTATTTACTATTAAATGTGAAACAAAATTTCACAAACAATTTTTATTATGTTATCAAAGTAAATTAACAAATGCCATTAGTCCTATTATATATAAGCGGAATAAAGGAGTATGATACAAGTAGAAATTAAAAAATATAAAATAATAATTTTAAAAGACATGTGAAGTTACTACAAAACAGAGAGTATTAATTCTAATAATTTTTATAATAATAAAAACTTTGAGTAATATATAGCAATTATTATCTTTTTATAAAAAAATTTTATTGAAAATAATTCCATGTGAAAAATAAAAAGTCTCATATAGGATCATTATGTTATTTTAACTTTATTTTATGAGATGTAAGTGTTATCTTTTAAATTAAGTAATGTAATTTATTAAAGCATTAGACGACGTTGTTTTATTTAATTTAAACTATTTTAATTTCGCCTATTAGTAACTATTAAAATGTACAATCTATGATAATTTGTAGATTAATACGCTAAAATTATATTATTCATTTTTGAACATATTTTTAAAATAACTATTATGTTATTTACTATTCTATATATTTTTGTATTCAGATATCATAAATTACTATCAATATATCTAATAAATTATAGTGAAGAACAATGTTATTTTAGAATAAAAATGTATAAAATACAAGATATAATTGACTTTAATATTTTTTTATTGTAAAAACTACGACTTATTTCTAAATGATAATAATGTAATAAGAAATATATAATGAACATACAAATGCCATATAATTAACAAAATATAAAAATAAAATGTTATTTTAATTTCTCTTATTTTTCAATAATATAAATAAAAAGTTTACTTGTAATTAAACATTTATAAATTAACAAATAGTATACAAAAAAATTATTTAGTAACTATAATTTCTTAATATTTATGATTCATAATATACATAATGTACATCAGCTAATGAAGATATTATTTGGGCTCATACTACAAGCAAATGCATTATTAATTAAAAACATTACAAATATAGTTTTGTATGGAAAATTCACTATATTTATTTAATAATTCTATTAATAAATTCCAAAATTAAGAAATTCTCTATAAAACATTAAAGTTGCTGTGATACACTATTTGCATGGCGTTTTAGTTCACAAACTAATGTTAATTGTAATTAATTTTTTATATAGTTATTTTATTGAAAATAAACAATTTTATATTAAAATTTTTAATGTAACAAATTTTATTAAGCGAATCAGAGAAATTATGGTAAAAACATTCTTCTGATCTTAATTTTTCTTGTCTATTCGTTTAATTCACTATTTTTGGCCATAGTTAAATTCTTTACAAACAAAATTATATATTGTTGCAGTGTACATATATAAATATGATTCAATATAAATAACTCTAATAAACCAGCTTTGTACAATGTATAATAATATTTATTAAATTTACTTAAATAAAATATATATAAACACGTCTAACAAATCGTTGTTAAAATATAAGTCGTAAAATAAAAAAATTGTTTTTAGTTACAAACCTCAAGTCCTAACTATACTATCTCATAATTTTTAAATTAAAAGTTAACATAATTAATGTGTTGAAATCATTTTTAAGTATATAGAATTACTGGTGGCTTTACCATATAATAATTTTAATTTTAAATAAGAGTTATGGTTGTTTATAAAGTAATCTGTTCTTCTAAATAATTATAATCTAATTATAATCTAAATAAATTTAACCATTTTAATAACGTATGTTTTTATGTAAACAATTGTACAATGACTATAGCAACAGATGTTATGACTAAAAACTGTGTCTTTTTATTATATATTGTAAAAACTAATTCTCTTTTATGGCAATTTTATGTACTCTTTTTGGAACAATTTAAATTTTTTATATAAATTAATAACATTTATTAATTTTGTAAGACATATATATACTAGTATTAAATAGTTTAAGTAATTATAAAAATGAATATGACTTTGTGTTTTTAATATACAATACTTATAATAAACATTCTTTATTTAAAGTTTATTGAAGAACTTAGTTAGTTTTTTCATTGAATATTAAAATTCCTATTATTAAGTTTAAAAAGGTGTTTATGCAATTAAAGTTGCCTGTAGTAGATTTATTGCTGCATCTAGTATCTATTAGGCACATTACTAGTTTATTAAAAACATTAATTTTTTGAGTTACATTATTTAATAACTTTAAAAATAATTATCAAATAATCGAACATTATATGTACAATACAATAAACACATTTTTATAAAAAATATTATTTATAATATCGTATATTAAATAGACGATAGATTTAAGTTTGTAAACATCGGATAGGTATTAACAATATTCTAAATGCATAATTTATATAAATATATCTATTTTCTTAAACTTATAAAAACACTAAATTTTATATATTTAACAAATATTTTTCATGTGGTAGGTAAGCTCTTTATTAATAAAGCTATCTCGTCATATTAAAAATATGGATGTTAAATTATATCAAAACAAACCATGATAGTACATATGAAAATAACCTGCATGATAAAACATTCATTGAATTAGATTATAGTGTTTTTAACTGATTTACTCAATTAAAATAATAATAAGTTTTTATTGATAAATAATTAGTTAGGGCTATCCATAAAGACAGAACTTTTTATATATAAAAAACCCCTAAATTATGACTTAAAATAAATTGTTAATAAGTGTTTTAAACAACTACATATTTATGCAGTAATAGTGTTTACTTTATTTTTGTATTCTTGTTATTAAGTTTTTGATATTGTATACAATTAGTTAAAGAACTTCTACCATATGTCTTAAATAAAAATAATAATTTTTTTAATATTATATAATTTAATTACTAAATGGAATTTTAGTATATAATATTGCATTTTGTTATATTCATATTTTGATTAATACTATGAAGTTATTTATTATATTTCACAATAAAATAATTAAGTTATAAGTTAAAATACATGTTAATAACAAAACTCTATTTATAAAAACATTTTTATACACAATTGTTTTTTATTAATATAAGTTTACAATTATACATGTTATATAGAATTATACTTTATCATTATACATGTTCACTACACCGGATAATTCATTAAAAGTTAGAATTTTTCCTTTATATAAATTCAAGAAGTTATGGGCAGTGGTTTAATAATACTGAAAAATTTACTATTTAATCTGTGTGTTAGTGCTCCTAGGAGGAAGGTAGTAAGCAGCAAGAATATCTTGTAAACAAAAGTAATGGCGCATTAACATATCTTGAAGCTTTCATTCACAGCATAATAATAAACTAAATATTTCTGTGAACATGAGTGCGCAGCAAATGGTGAGACACAAATTTACAAAGACGTTTTACTAAGGATTTCGTGGCAAGATAATCGTAATAAAATTTTACATAAAAAAGGATGATGATATGATATAACATATATGAATATCTATATAAATGGCATTATTACAGCAAAAAAAAACAAAAAGATGGTATTAAGCTTTTAGAAAGTTATGTTCTATATTTAGAGTATATTTTTTAAAGTTACACTTTATTAATGTTTCCATATTAGAAAAGTTCCCTAAGGCGTCCCGCCCAGCTGCAGCTTATTATTGTCATATATATTCATTACATTTAAGTTTATAGATGATCTTGTACGATAGCCATACCCTGGTGTATGTTGCTCTTCGGGTAATAACTACATGCAGGAGGATAGCTGTTGCCACCAATGTGTGTAGAAGATCAGCTGTATCCGCACTACCTATGAGCATTAACATCATAATGTGTGTTTTGGTATGTTATGGCTTTTGTATATCTATTAATAAAGATAAAAAATTATCCAAGAATACATATTAGCACGATAAAAACATGATATATATATTTTTATGATTAGATTTGACCATGAGTACAATATAAAATTATTTATTATAATGAAAAATTGATAAGAAACTTATTTGTTAAATAAAATACAGTTAATATGTATTACATGTTTACAAACAAAAAATATAAGTTAAATTATAAAATAGTTTAATGATAACTTCATGTTACTTAATAATCAATTAAGTAAATGACAAATCTATCTAAAATAATGATAAGAAGGTTTCTAAGATTTGTTATGTTTAGTTAAATTTATTATAAAATAAATTCAATTATCATTAATATGAATTCTAAATTTTTAAAGCTAACTGTTTTGTATTATTACTTTAAATATAAAATTTTATTAATAAATAAGTATTTTTACATATTTAATTGATTTAGGTAAATAAAATTTATCATTTTGATCAATACAATATGTAATCTAAAAGGTCTTTTTTCAACTCATGAACTCCATGTTAACTTAATAACACCAACATAACCCACAAGAATGTTCCTAACTATAATATAAATTGTACTTTAATAGCAATATTCTTGATACTGTCTAATTTTAACAATTAATAAATAATAATGCTTCTAATTTAAAAAAATATTTATTTTTAGAAATAATTGTAAAGCAGGCACTATAAGAATACCTGTCCTGCGCTATAAGTAATGAATATCTATTTTTGTATTTAAATTCTGTTCCATAGATTTTGTAATCTTTAAAGTTGCTATTTAGATAGACCTTTATAATCTCAGAAATTTAGGTAATCATCTTATAGTGTTTTTTCTGACGGGAAGTAGTCTTGCTCAATTAGATAAAAAAGATTAAGATATGCACATTTTAAAGAACACGAACTCAAGCACAATGGAGACACGATGGATCACAACTATGAGATGCTTTAAGTAGGTTCCCTAATCTTTAATTATAAAGCTATTTCCATAAAAACACTACAGTAATAATTAATCAAAAATATCTTTAAATACTGGTTTATGCTTAAGGAATTATCTGAAAAATGTATACAGAATGTATCTTCTAGCAAATTTTGTGAAATTACAGATATTGAAACAGAAACAGGTTTTTAGAGTTGTAAATAAGTTTATAATGTATTTTTCTTTAAAATAAGTTTTTGATCAATCCAAGCATACAATAATCAAATGGCATTTGATGATACATTATCCCAGCGTATTCTATCTAAGTTTAAAATAACTTACCAGATACAAAATTTAAATCTTAAATTAGATAATAAACAACATTATTTAATTGTACTAGATTAATCTGGTAATTCTGTTAAATATTGTAATCTAAACCCTTTAACACCATATGTGTATCATATTTCGTTTTTCTAATCTAATTTTTTATAATATATAGGTTTATTCTGGATTTTATCTGAACTATAAATTTTAAAAAGTCGACTTAAAACTATAAAAATTCGTTATAAAATTAAGATTAATTTAATATTAATACACTAATATAATTAATGTTTTTATGTAAATAATTATTTATAGATTTCAAAAACATTTTTAACATAAAAAATATATAGCTTAAAGATACTTGAAAGGTAGAATATTAATATAACTAAAAATTACTTTATAATAATTATGTTACAATTTACTTATTTTAATTCTTTACTTTATAACTTGAAATAAAAATTAGAAAATGTTATACAAAAAATATTACGATGCGTATTTTGTAAATTACATATTCAAGTATTTTGATAATATTTATATTTACTTAAACATTAAATCCTACTTAAATACTTTTAAGCAACAAAATATCTGTATAAGTATATTTTTGAGTTCCTGTAACACATTTCTTCATATAATATATATAGGTATTTACAATATTAACTTTTTAGGGCAAATTATACTAACAAAATGTTTTTAAATTGTGGATAGACTTTATCAGATTGTTTATTCAAAAAAATTAATTAAATTATTAAACTAAAAAAACATAATACTTATTTTGTTATTAATCGTGTTTATGTTAAAAATATAAACCAAAATGTATGTTAGATGAATTTAAAAACTTACATTATTTTTTTAACAAGGGTAAAAAATACAAAAGCAAATAATTGTATTGATATTAGACTACAACAATTCTTGTATAATATATAAAGTAAAACATTAGTTTAAATATATATGTACTGTTTATAAATGTTATTCTGAAAACATTTTATAATTAATATTTATTTACAATTTATGTAAATACTATTAAGGTTTAGTATATCAATATAAACATATTGATAGCAAATTAATTTAAAATAATAATTTTATTATACTATTTAAACATGTAATATACTACATTGTTATCTCTGACAATAGTTTTTGTTATAATATATATAAGCTACTTTAAGGTAAAATGTCATGAACATTGGTTACAACATATAATAATTTATTATTTTACCTTTAAAAGTTAAAAAATAAATCAAATGTGTTCATAAGTTAAAACAATAACAATTTATTATATTTAGTTAATAGTTATTTAATTCATATATACAAGTATATAATAAACATTATATAATATAAAGATATATGATTATTATTTAAAATTATAAAATTATAAATAACGCTTTAATTAATGTGTCATATTTATTAATATTATTTGATATTATTAAAACATGATTCAAATAATATATAAGTAAATAATGTAACATAAACTAAGCCATTTTCGCTAATTTTATAGTTGTTACATACATCATTGTTTAATGTTAATATGTTTTTATCTTCTAATTCCAATGTCTCTAACTTTTTTACCAAAAAAATATTGAATATAATCTATTATTTTAAATAGTTCTAATTTTTCTTATATTCAAAAAATGTTAAATATATATAATATTATCTCAAAAACATTTTTCTATTTTATTTATTGTATCAACCAATCATTAATAAAATGATTACAAAAATTTAAATATGTAGTTATTCATTAGAAGTTATAAATGTATAATAAAACTTTTTATTAAGTATTTATACATTCTCTGCATTTTAATCAAAAGCATAATATATAAATTATAAAGACATCTATTTATATTTACACATAATGCATAAAAATGTAAAGTAAATGTAGTGTTTCTATATTTTTTGTTTGTTATAAAGCATATATAAATCAAAAACTATATTATTATTTAATGCCTATTTATGTAAATTTATAAAAACTACAAAAATTATTTTATTCATAATTATATATCAATATAACATTGAACTATATAAATTATTACATTTAATAAACGTATATAAGTATAAGCAAATTTTACTTTGTATAAAGCTCTATTTGTTACAAAAAATATACATTATTATCATGTATTTTAGGAGAAGGTGGTATATGCATTTGATCAACTTTATGCACACATTCCTTCCTATGCGTGGACACTCCTAATTAATAATAATGCTCAAATAAGTAGTCATTGTGTAAAATTTATCAAGAACCAGTGTAATTAACCGGGATATTTTAGGTGGATTCTTTGATCAGGTAGTTTTAATAAATAAATTATTTTAAAAAAGTTGTTGTTGTATAGATAATATCATACAATTTTATAAATTCACTAATAAAAATATAAAAACGTCAACTAAAGTATAATTGTGCATAAGATGAGTTGCAACCAGCAAGGACGACGTTTTAAGAAGCTTTCCTAAAATAGAGTGTTAATAGATCTGTTACAAAAAAATTTAAATATAGAACGCGCATGTGTGCTAATAAACTCAACATAAAATTATTTATTTACTCATTTGTTTTATGACAACAATTTTACTAACAAAATTCTATACTATGAAATTCTAGACAGAACCTTCTAAACAGTTATGGCTAATCATTTACATTTCTACTTAGTTTATATACCACAAGTTTTATTTTCAGTAAAGAGCCCTATATTTAAAAAGCTTTTTATTACTATAAAAATTTATAAAAAAACTTTATAATGTGTAAATATAATTATTATTTAAAATCTGTATTACTATGATAATATTGTACAAAAAATCCTATGGTTTAATAAATATTATTTATCAATTATTATTAAATTTTTTATTTTTTTTCTGGTTTTCATGCTTTTTATAATTAATTTTTATATCTGTATTACAATTATTATAAAATTATTCATAAATAATAATCAATATTTAACAGTTTATCAGGTTAAGCAATAATATAATGACAGATGAGATGAGACTTTAAGTGATATTTATGTTTCAGTTTATTATTGATTTATAGTTAATAGTAACCTAACTTTATAAAAACAAGGTGATTTCAAATAACATTTTTGATAGTAACAATTAAAATTAAATTTCATTTGTCTAAAAATGTTTCAAACAATTATTTTTATATATCGTTGACGACTAAAGAATTTATTTTTCATGATTTTATTATTATTTACAAGTATTATAATACATAAATGTATAATAAAAATCAAAAAAGTTACTTAAATTATTAGTAAGACTGCAATAAGAATAAATACTAATCAAGAAATGTTTAAGTATGTAATGAATGAATGTTGTAGTATTAAAAATTATTAGTTTACGATTATATATTTTGAAAACCATAATAATGAAATTACACTAACATTTATATATAAATATATAATACAACTAATAACAAATAAATATATTATAAAATGTAACATCAAATGAATTTATATGAACTATTTAATTTATAAAAATATGATTAAGAGATGAGTAACAATAAATCGTATAAATATTATAGAAAGTATTTTAATTCAAATAAAATTTAGCATTTATTTGTTAGTTTTCTTTTAAAATAATAACAAACAAATTTAAATGCAAACTACAAAAAATAAAAAACTATATGTAGATTAAACTGTAAAGTATTGCATTTTTCATATAAAATATATTAAAATAAACATACTAAAATTTACGATATTCCAAATTGTATATACAGTATAAGTATTATATAATATCTCGTTATTAGATATAATTTTTAGATAATTAAAATTTTATTATACAATTTTGGTATCTTTAAATATATTTATATCTTTTAAAAATTTTATATTGTCTTACATAACGTCGTTAGTTATGCAAAGAAGTCATACAAAATAAATATGATACTTCTAACATTGGTAATTTTTGATTAAAATTTTGTATTCTTTATAAAAATCACAAATTAAGCCGTTAATAATTAATTATTTAAAGTTATTACTTATGATAGTAATACACTTGATATCTGTCATAAAAAAATTATGTTTTTGTGGAAAAGTTAGCTAATCAGTAAAGCTGTGGCTTAAAATTGCGAATTAAAGCGTAACTGCCATACGAATTCTTTAATCGGGAAATCTTAATAATATGTTACTTAAGAAGTAAATAATCACTAAATACATAAATGTTTTATTCTTTTTTCATCTGACAATATAAAAATATAATAAATGATTAGATATATGTTTTCTTATTTTCTGTTATATTTAGATATTGTATCTTTGTCTTGTTGCGTTATTATCATAACTTATTCCTGTTTTAACCATCAAAGACTTGTTATAATATGATATAGTAGTAATTTAATTATATACATAGAATTATGATAATATATAAAATAACAAATGAACTTATGCGTAATATTTTTTTATAGTATATAAATATTGACTTGATATACTTATAAATTAATTTTATCAATTTTCACTGATAAAGGTTATTGTATTGTAAAAACTTTTAAAGTATACTAAACTCAAGAAATTTTAAAAGCTTACAAAATTTCGTGAATATATTAATAATATAGTTAGAAGTACCAAGAATACAGATATCATAAATTTAAAGTATAAAATGACTTTTTACAAAAAATGTATTTGCATAGTTAAATTATCTATTTTTGTATTTAAATTATAAAAGCATTAGACAAACAAAATACCATAATGATTTTATAAAATGTCTAAATGTTTTACTTTTGGAAATAAATTTATATAAAGTTGGGTTTATATAAAGTCTAATGTATAATAAACTTAGAATCCAAAACTATTTGTTATATTAGATTTTTCTGTAATATAACCTATATAAGTTCCCTTGATACAGAAAAGATAATTTTTTTATAATACATAGTAATAATAGACGTATAGTATGTTTGACTTTTACAAATTTATATTATACATATAAAATAGTTTATAAAAATCTTACAAAAAATTAATAACATATTTTTATTCAATATTTATGCACTTTGTAAAAAGACAAATAAAAGAATACATAACTTACAAACTAAAATATGTTATATTTAGAAAAGTGTATTGTAATAACATAGGTTTTATTATTCCAGTCATACAGATTTCTTTGATGAATAAAAATCTTTTACAAAATAACATAAAGCATTTCGTAAAAAACAAGCATATAGATCATCTCTATAATCAAATTTTAGTTATTTTATTAACTAAAAGTTTAAATAATATTATTATATGATCATTTCTACACATTAAGTATTTATAAAGTTAAAAAACACAATAAGCAAATGTAAATCATAAAACCATAGAAATGTATATAAATTTACGAAATAAAAGGCATTTTTATTTTTACTATTTGATGTTGCTTAAAATTATGCAAAAAACTTATTATTAGCAATACTAATAATAATAAATATGTATTATAGTATAATCTATATTTGCTTTTATAATATTATGTATTGTTCTTTAAATAATTATAATATTATAGTTATTATGATTCTTTAAGACAAAAATGTTTGTTTAGATTATAAAATGAAAAATGTATAGCGTTCTTATATAGTTAAGTAAATGTTTATGTATTATACTTGGCTTCTGGATTTATTTATAAATAACATTTACATACACGCCCAAATGATTATTCTGAAAATCTTTTTAAAGACATTTACCAACATATGACTCAATAAATTTTGTAGTTTTAATATTAGCTTTTTCCTTGCTAAAGATTATTTGCATCGCATTGATATTAATCCTCAACTCGCAACCATTATTTAGATATTTCTGTAGTAATATATTATACTGAATTTATACGTAGAATATTACAAAGCATTTAATAACAAAATTATTACTGGACAGTTTAACTAAAAATAGATATTTAAGATTTTATAGTTTATATATTATAAAAGGTATAGACTATTATTATATTAATAAATATGTAGAAATATAATATTGTGAAGTTTGTGTAATGTAAATAACACATTCTGTATAAAAAAAAGTTACATATTATTAATATACAATAATTTAGGATATGTAAATTATAAAATTTTACAAAAATAAATTTGATTGTATGGACAACTTACTAAAATTATATAATTTTTGAAATTATTCATGATATGACTATACTGTACAAAAGAAAATAAACCATTAATTTTTAAAATATATTTCGCAAAAAAAATATTTATGAGTAAGTAATAATACCGTTTATAATATTATTAGAAAAAGTCAATTAACATTTAAAAGTTTATGATAATTCTTTATTTATTATAAAGGGTTATTATTTAGTACATCCAGATTCTTATTGTATGATAATGTACTAAATGCATAACCTACAAATTGAATCGCAATTGTTTAAGATTGATTATGTTTTTAAAGATAATAACTTTATTCACATTTATATTATGAAAATCTTTATAAATTGTCTCTGCTAATTAATGCCTATCATATGTACGTTGCACTTTGTTTTATGACAAGGATTTTTTCTATCAGTTATTCTCAATGAAAATTATCTAAGAAATCGTCGTTGTATGACAATTTTTTTATAATTATTCCAACACTAAACACAATAAAATTAAAAGGTAATGATGAGATCATGATATTTTTAAATATTATAAAATGATATAGTAATTTTATTATTGTAGTCAAGTGTAATTACAAAATATTAAAATTAATTTATTATATAGATATTGTGTAATACAACATATAAGTATTCTGAATTAATAAAAACTATTGTGTATATATTCAAAAAAATTACATTTTCTCAAATTTTATGGTTATAAATAAAATAGAGCAAGTTTACAGAAATTCACATGATATTCAAATTTATTCTATTTAACTTAGTATATAAAATAATTTGTGTTATAATCATTCAATTAAACAAAACTTTTTATATAAAAACATTTTAATAAATTTATACTAATATTCAAATACATTGTGAAAACAACATGTGTATGTTATTTATATTTTATGAGCTAAATAATTGATTTTTTCAATTATAATATTTTTATTTAAAAAGTATAAAATAATCAAGTGACTTGTTTACTTCTTTATGTGTGTAATAACTAATATAAAATTTAGTAGTACACTGTTATAATCAAACTTATTATTGTTCTACAAAAGAACTAATGAAATTATATATAAATAATTATTGCCATGAAAATAAAATTAAAAAATGAGTTATATTTGAAATAAAAAGTTATTAAGTTAATATTAATATATACATATTGAATAAAATTCTATATTTAAATCTAAATAAATTGCGTAATAACTAACAAATAATAAAATTGATTATCAAACAAAACGACACATGTTTTTTATTAGTTTATAAAAGATTTTTAAAAGACGTTATATAGTATATGAAATTTTTTGCTTTTTAATATATTATGCCATAAGTTAAGTTAAAAAATTTATTGAAAACGGCTTTTAATATGAATTATTAGAATAAATTAATTAGTTTTATTTTTTTTTTCAAAACAAAATATTTACTCTTAAACTAAAATTCTAAAAACATCATGTGCATAAGATCAAGGTTTTCTTTGTTTTTCAGAAATTTCCTTAGTTGAATAGCGTTAATTAACAATAACTATTATGCTTTTAGTTAATGCTTTTATAACAAAAATTCATTTATAAATCACAAATTCATAAGACATGTCACTGAAAAAAATAATGTCTAAATTAATTATAGTTTATATGTTGTTGATATCTCTATTTTACTATTAAAAACATTTTTGTTCTTCTTTAATATTTCTGTATATTAACAAAGCATTACAGGGAGCTTTTTTTATGAGATAACTTCTATAACACTTACTACTAATTTGGAAAATAGATTTTATAACTTATTCATATTTTGTTTATAGTATTGATGCCTGCTTGACATTTGTTTTAACTTTTTATTGACTCATATACTCAAAGTCAAGAGTTATTAGACTTTTAATCGATATATAATATTTTAAAATCTAGAAACTTAAAGTTTTCATAAATTTAGAATATTGGTGGTAAATAAAAAGGGTTTATAAAGAGCTATTTCGTTTTAATATTTTATATTTAGTAATAATCTTTATTTACCGGGTAAAAGTAAAAAGGATTTTTATAAATTTTTTTAAGCTTAAATATTCAGTAATTAAAAACATGAATTTAAATCTTAATCCTACTTCTTGAATACACTTTATATAATTAAATATTATACTATATAATACTGTGAAATTGTTATTTTTAACTAATAAATAATAACTACAATATTTGCTGTATTCACTGTAATATAAAGGTTAAAAATAAGTGTTAATTAAATAAGTCTAATTTAATATAGATAATGTAAAAAATAGATATAACATATTAACATAAGTAAAGTTATTAGTTATATCAGAATATGTTAAAGCCTTTAACAATGAAAATTAAGGGTATGTTAATCTGCATAAGTATAATAAGAGAACTTTCACACTTGTTAGGATTTAACTGTTACATTAAAAATATATAAACAGTAAGCTATAAAATAAAAAAATAGAAATACATGACATAATAACTAAGTAAACATAGTAATTATTTTTTACAAGATATTTAAAGTAAAAGGATATTATTTATAATAATAAGTTTTATATTTTTAATTTGATATTATGTAAAAAGTACTGTTATATTATGCATTGAAGAACTGAAAGTGTATAGGTTTTGTTTAAATAATAAAATAAAAGTAAATCAATTGATACATAACATATAATAATTAAAAACAAATGTTAAAAAAATAGGAGTTTGATAATATTCTTTTATTGATAAAAAATTACATTAAATAAACTTTACTAAAATGTTATTATTTATTTTGACAAATTTGTTTGTCTAAGTTTTGGTTTATAATGTAAAATAGTATATTTTCTATTTTTTCAGATGTAAATTTTTATAAATCTATTAAAGAGAACAAATGTTTTTGCTTGTTATATCTAACTTATCTTAAATACATTATTAATTCACATAATATTTTACAGTGCAGTGTTTATAATATTGTTCAACTTCTTATATATCATCAAATGTAAAGCTAATCATTCTGCATATATGTATATAAATTATTTTCATTTTTTATTTTTCTAATAATATTGAATATATAAGTAATTCACAAAAATAAAGATAAGGTATTCAATACAAGACTATACAAATATTTTTTTATGACAATACCATTTTATTAATTTACAATTCTAGTTATATCTACCTAAAATGAAATTGATTTTATTAACGTTATTCCTAAAATTAGAAAATTTCATATCAAAGCGTACTAGTCTATTCATCGTAAAGCTTGCATTTTTTCGTCGAAAGTGTAGTAATACATGACACACTAGATTATAAAAGAAGAAATTGTAGTTATAGAGAGAAACTTGCTTTTTTCTTAGAGGTTTTATTAAAAAATACTTATGTTATATAAAAAACAGCTTTTCATTCTCCTGTGTACTGTCCTTTAGTTGTATAAGTACATTTAAGTAAAATTATTAGAAATGATTACTACTGCAAACCGAAATGCAACAAGCACAAGGTTGACCCTAACTCTGTGACATTTTAGAGGAAACATTTCTAAATAGAAATATAAAAAAAGTTGTTACATTAAAGAATTTTAATAAAGTTTTACGAAAAAAATTATGTTGTTTTTATATTATGTTCAAAACATATATTCAGATTAATTTAGAACTCCACATAATTTAATGTTTTTTATATTAGTTAATTAAAAAATGGTAAAGATGTTCTTTTAATATTTATAGAAACTCTATTGGTTCTTAATTTAATTACTTGTAATATTGTGTTTTAATTAATTATTACGTAGTTACTATTTTGAACGTTTTTAATTACTATTTATTTTTCGTATTAATAATTCACTTATGTAAAAATTAATCATAATTTTGAAACTTATCTTTTTAATTAATCTCAAATGTTGCTAAACAATTTATTTAAAATATTAAATTATATAATTATTTTATCAAAAACGTAATCTAGTTGCATCGGTAAATATAATAACTTCTTAAAAATAAAGTAATGTATAAACAAAGGATGTGATTACGCTTCTTTTTTAAGGTAACAGTTTTATTAATATTTTCGTTTATGAATGCTTTTTAAGTAGTCCTAGCCGGTTGAGGCACACTGTTTGCAACAGTTATTCTTATTTTGATGAAGTGAGAATGTGAAAGCCTTCAGATTCTTTAGAATTACGACCTCCTTCTGGTTTTTCTTATAGTACGGAGAAACCAGTTTGTCTTACGTTGTCACATAAAATCCATAGATACCTGTATATGTTGTTCTCTTCATCACAACAACAAGAGGCTTATACTTACGAAATTTCAAAATCTCAACTACTTGCAACTTCTCAAAGAAGTTACCCACACACACGATAGTCATTTAGTTAATTCCTTATCTTGCATATAAAAACATATGTAAACAAAATATTTTTAGAACTTAAATGTGAAATTAAAATCTAAAAAAGCGTTAAGATATTTATTAACAATTTTTACTTCCAATTTTCTGATGGAATATTTTATTATAACGTAACGAATATCATATATAACTATTTTACAATTTCTTAATAGAAATTTTATTTTTGTAGTTTATTTATATAACAATTTTAAAATATTATAACTTATTACATAAGTTATAATATTCTTAAAAAGGAGCTAAGTGTAGCTGATCCACTAGACACAATGGTTGAAACAACCTTCCTGTGTCCAACAATTTTTCGGAAGGCAACAATACCATAAGGGATGGCCTCTTTATAAAAACATCTACAAATTAAGGTGTAAAGGGCACAAGGTAGGCCATAACCGTGTGATGCATTAGAAATCGTTTCCAAAAGTGAAATATTAATAAAGCTGTTACTTTAAAAACCCCGTTGTAAGTGTAGTTGCGAGTCGAGGTTTATTAAATCTGATACTGTATACCATCTCCAACTGGATTTTTCAAAATAAACACTTGAGTGTATAACAAAAACAAATATACTTTTTGAATAAAATACAATTAATATTCAATTTTATAGTTAAGAGCTGTATTGTACAATGTCATTAATAAAATATTGTTTTATAACAATATCATGTATTAAATAGCATTATTAACAAAACAAGATATAACACATAAAAAAAACAAGTATCCATTAACAAGAAGCTACATCTAAATAGATATGGCTTTTAAAAATAAGATATATAGATTTATTTAAAACTAAATTTCTAAAAAACATATTTATTTGTCTATTTTTATGGAAATAGTTTTACTAAAATTAACCAAATGTTCTTAAAGTATTTCTGTGGTTACGTTTTATCATGTGTTGTGCACTTTTACTCATAAAAGACTTTAGATTGACATTCACATGTAATTCGTTAATTACAGGGTAATAACTGCACACAGAAAAGTGACTGTTGCCATCAGTGTGCATAATGTGTCTGTCCTACAACCTCTTATGAATATATTTATTTATCCATTCTTTTGCTTCTTATTAAACCTTCTATAATAATTTACGATAAAATATTCAATTTAATTCATTATACATGAGAATTTATTACAACTACTAACAACCAGTTTTTGTAATATAAAAAATCGCACTACACATTTTTTTACAATAAATTATTTTCTTTTTTAATAATAACAAAGTTTCTTACTAACATATTTAATTAGAGAATTTTATGTATTTTTAAATTTATTTTAAATATATATGATATAACACTTTATGATAAAGACAAAAAATAGTATTTAAATTTAGTATCAAAAAAGTAGATAAAAATAAGTTATGCATATGTTTGTAACACAATATATTTTAGAATTTGAATAAGGTTCATGTAATAAAACTTTGATTTACTATATTTATTTTAAAAAATTAATAGAAATTTTAGTTGATTTAAAAATAGTAAACTAAATTATTATACTAAAGTAATTTTCTGGTTAAAAACAAACATTGTTTTGATTTAATACACAATATTACCATAAATATGCAAGCTTATTAGTACTATAACTTTAAAATGTTTATGAAAACTTTAATTATTTTTTCATAGTATACATTTTTATCTATAGTATTAATATTTAAATTTATTGTTTAAAATAACAAATTTGACCCATTAATCATTTTTATGGTCCAAACTCTTATCTTCTCGGGAATCCCTTTTCGGTAATCTTTGGCCCAATCATATATGTACTCTCAGTAATTAAACATTAGTATTATATTATTCTTAAAGAATCTTTTATTTTAATTTAATACCGTATAAATTATTATTATAATCTGATAATAAAAATGTGACATTTGAAATACTTTAATAGAAATGCAATTTAAATATTTGAAATATATAAATATTTTTTGTAGATAAATAAAGTTAATTCTGGTATAAATTTAAAAAAAAACTACTACCAATTTTTGTATCAAAAAATTTGTTTAAAGAATGATAAAAAAGATATGAATAAGGAACTCTTATTTATTTAGAAAGACCATTCTCATTATACTACAAAATGTTTATTGTTAAATATTCTGCTATTTAGTTAAAATAAATAACTGAAGACTTCAGAATAAATTATTTTTATGCATTAATGTCAATATCATTGTTGATTCTTATTTCAACCTTAATTATTATTATATTATTGTTTTATAAAAAACAATAATTCCCATTATTAAAATGAACTAAAAACTTTAACAATATTAGATTCATGAATTATAAAATTAACAGTTTGATTCTAAATGAAAATAAACTAAAAATTTTACTAGTTAGGATAGTGGTATTTCTATTTTTCTCCTTTATGGTCTACATAAGATACATAATATCGAGAGAAGATTTTATCTAATAAAAATATATTTTTTAAAAGCTAACCCTAACTGACATTTAATAACAATTAATTATGTCACGAGGAACACACAACTTGGAGAGATTTTCTAATTGAGTGTAAAGAGAAAGTTTAACCCTTGTTTGCCCGTGAAGACAAATAAAAAATAAAGAAATCCTCTTGTTTAATAACTAATAAAAGATTTCCCTTAATTAATATATAGAAATCTATTATGTAGAATGATTAAGTTTTAAATCTAAATTTACTTTACAAATAAATAATCTTAAGCACAAACAAGATTGTCTCCAACTAGCTTACTTAACAACAACCATTTTGGTGTATGGAGGGCAGTGTTCTTTAAAAATAAATATACATCTTAAGCACAAACAATTACAATTAAACAAGAAACATAAGTTATTTTATGCAAAACATGCAATATTAATTAAAGTTTAAAACTAGTTTTAATATAATGAAAATGAGTATGTCACTTTTATGAGAGTTACTTTCCAATGAGAAAAACAGGTAGTATTTTAATAATTATGAAATTATTCAAAAATAGGTCAAGCACTTTATTCTTTATTTAATTTCTGTATAAAGAAAGAAACAAGAACTATTTATAAAGCAAACCCTAACCTAACAAAACAATTAGAATATATCTAAATCGTATGATTATAAAAAAGATAAATTATAAGTAAAGTGATATTTCTTTGTCCCTATAAATATTTAAATTATTGATATATATTATGTTATTTTAACCACTACACTTTTTTATAACTGAAAAAGAGAGACTACTTAACTATTCATTATCTATTTTGTTTATGTATTTAAGTCATAAGGTCAATAACAACTTGAAATTTTCTTGGAGAAAATGTTTTGAATTTTTTATCTGATAATAATTTATTTAAAATATAGTAAAATAAAAATTTGGGAATTAGATATATTTTTCATTTTAATTGGAATCGTTATTAGAAAGAAGAAAAAAGAGTTGGTTTTCTTAATAACTTAATTTTTCTAACAATTTATCTAAACTTGTGAGACTCTCATATTACTTTGTACAAAAAGTTTACAAATAAAGTGGAGAAATGTGAAAGGTTTCGCGTTTTTTTACTTATAATTTTGTTTGTACTAAAAGTACAAACAAGAGCGGCTGACTCTGCGAATGCAAAAGGTTCTCCTCCTACTAGAAGAGATAAAAATGAGAAGTGCTGTTTATTTTGACTTCGCCTACAGCCACCGAGTCAGGCTCTTCACACCGGGACTTCCGTGTAGAGTGAGCATGATGCACGGAAGTCCACATGTGGGCGCTACTTAACCTGGGGGATTTTTCGCTGAATGGTTTCAGGGCAGACTCGGTGGCCGGCGTCCTTCTGGGCGGCTCTGAGGAAGCAGGCCCGCCGTTTTCAATGAACGTTTTTCAACGAATCACTGCTTTGGACAGCAGGGCATAGAACCCGGCATCAATCATAGTACAGAAGATCGTTTTACCGCTGGGTCCTACGCCCCAATTTATTTGGGCGAGTGTATTTAAAACTGATTCAAGTGTAATCATTTATTGTTTCATTTTTATAAATGAATTTTACGAATCAAAATACTTATTTGAATAAGCAAAATAACAATGAAATTTATTTAATGGGTCCTAAGATGCTTTAGAAAGGTTTCCAAACTGAAAATGTTAACATAAAAGCAGTTACCTAAAAAATAAAATTTATTTGTCTTAGTTAAAACGTTTTTATTAAAAAAAAAAGAATCCTAGGGATTCTAACTAGAACATTTACAAAGCAAAAATATATTTAGTTATCCTTTTTGAGTTAAAGTATTACTTTATATTGAGGCTGGAAAGAGTTCCATTATGAATTCTACAACTCTATGATGTATCACTACTGTATTACATAACACATTTTTATTTTTAAATAGCATTCACATTTCGACTTCAAAGTCTTTTTTTCTTTTGTGTCTCATTGCCTGAATATTTTTTATACGTTATTTTTACCAAACTATCAATGATAAACATGAGGGGGGTGTTCTACTCATTTAATGATATCCAAATATACATTTTTAATTATGATAATCTATAAAGCAAATATCATAGTATGTATAAATGTAATTTTAATAATATGAGATAAAGATGTCTTTTGATGAACATGTATTTTTTATTTATGACTTCTCTTAAGATTTCTTAATAAAACATTGCATAAAATTGTTAACGAATCAGTGCACTACCAATGCAAATTAACTAGAAAATATAAAAAGGGTGTTTTCTTCATTAAGTAGTATAATATTGTTACAAAGACAGAAAAGGTGTTTTTATTTAATGTGGTACCAGTTAGAGAAAGCTTTCATAATCAGGCTCAAATAAAATTTCTAGGCTCTGCACTTATCTCCTCGCTTCGGCCAACTCCTACTAATTTTCATAAAAACCAAGCTTACATTAATATTTTTAATATTATTATATAATTTAAATAAAAAACATAATCTTGTATTCTATTAGAATGTAATGTCAATAAAATAACAATTAACATTTTAAATATAATTTAAATAATATGTTTTTAGTTGCTGTTTTAATATTATAAAGAAACATACTTTTCATAGTAACAATTTAATTGACAAATGTCTTAATCGGTTGCAGCACACCATGTGTTGTTGTGCACATATAGATTTATAGTAAATAAGCTCTAAAAATATTTTATGTTAGTGCATAAAAAAGCATAAATAAAATATTTTTAGAGTGTGAAGGTTATAAATCAAATTAAGTCTCTAACACGTATTCTACACAAGCAATCATTACTTTTGTAGAATCACTTAATTCTTGAAAATTCTTTCCATTGGTGGCATAGAGATATGTCTTTTTATTGTGAAATAACATTTATTGAAGGAAATAAAAGTAAATACAATTTACCAGTAAAAAGTTTCGTGCGGAAACTAGAAACCCTCACAAATGAAAATAACAATTAGCTTCATCGTAGAGCAAAACATTTATAGAATTAAATAGCATCCTGACAAAAGGGCTTCACAGAGAATCCTTTCTATAAAACGGCCAAGACAATATATTTATCTACTAATCATATTTTATTAATGAAAACGTTTTTGTAGTAACTCGTGTCATTTACAAATTTTGATTTAGGATTCTAGTTTAACTTGTGAAAATGACACGTATTATATATTCTAGTTAATTCATCTTTATTCACTATACGGGAACTCGTTTATAGCTAAAAAAAATCAGGTTGGTTACGACTTAAACTGCTTGTTCAATGCGTTGGTCTTTCTGTTTTCGTTAATTTTATTTATTTGATATTAGCACAAGCTGGATGTTGTAAAAAGGAGCTGTGCACGATGATGGAGAGATTTGAGTCTGATGCTGAAGAAGGTGTCCATAATGCTTTTCATGTTTAAATGGATTTAACGAGAATTTTCTTTTTTAAACAAAACTGGATTAAGAGGGCGAGAAACACACTTTGTGGTGAATGACAAATACTTTTTGGAATGAAGCACATCTCCTAAAATGTGAAACCAAGAAGACCAGTGCACCTTTCCGAGAATGAAAAGACTTGAAACTATACAAAGCAAGAGAATGTGGATTCTCTGGAAAAAAAATATGAATGTTAGTATTTCAGAATTCTGGGCTTCCTGCCCAGCGCACTTTGTGCGCGTACTCTGCATACAGGGACCTAGTGGGTCCGGAAAGACCACACTTGCATTACGCGTGGAGGACATTTTTAGAAAAGCGAGATCATGCTTCTTCACTTTGCACATGGACGACTACTACAAGTCACTACCACAATCAGTAAATGAAGAAGGCTACGACTTTGACAATCCTGGAGCCCTTGATTGGGGCAAAATATTCAGAGTTATTGATGGAATTCACGAAGAAGACGAAAATTTGGAACTTTTTGAGTATTCATTCATAACTGGAAATTCTAGCGGGCCAATTTTCTGTAGAAACCCGAAACCAAAATACTTTATAATTGAGGGAATTTACTCGTTCTTCATATTCTCGGAAAGATTCTTTGATCTTGCACAATACGACCCGAAGAAGAGAAACGAGGAGAATACAGAAGCGTTTATCAAAAACGCTCATACGTATCCTCGCTTCGGAGTATTCAAAGTTCTTCTGACGACCTGTAAAGAGAAAATGCTCGAAATCAGAATACAAAGGGACGTTGTGGAGAGGGGAAAGAGCGTGCAGAGTATTCAAAAGCAAGTAACGGAAAACGTCTGGCCAGCTACTTTGAGACGAGTATACAGCAGAGAAACACCTTCACATTTTGTCATTGACCACGGCACACTTAACGAGAAGAGAACGGCGGAACTGATTCGTGACTTAGAAATGCATGTGCTTAATTTGCATTCCACGAGCACATGCAAGAAAAGCTACATCTGTGAGTTTTGCGGGCTCAAACAGTAACGAAAAACATAACGCGTTTATTGAAAAACGAAACTTGATTCGTTTTGGTAGAAAGTTGCGATGGACGTTAGCAGCCTGTGATGCAATAAGTTTTTATTCTTGAAGAGAGCTTTTCATGCGTAGAGGAGGCTGCATTGGATATCGAACTTCGTGCAATTTTGTTTAGAAACCTGAGTTTGTTCAAAGTAAGCGAGAACTACTTAAATAAGTACGTTTTCATTCTGATACAAAACAACACTCCATGTTTCCGACCTTTCCGCATAGAAAAAGAGACGCATGCACATCGAACTTGCGCTTTTTATCATTGATCGCTATTTCAACGCTGTTTTTGCTACAAATGACTTCATAAATCGTGGAGAGAAGAAAGTGACCTCCAAACTGTTTGATGCGAGAAATTACGAAGTCGCGAAGTTTTTCGTCGTCGACAATCGTCTTTTCTGACTTGAAGACCGCTTTGTATTTCAAAATAGTTTTCATTTCGAAACGGGGCCTTCGCAAAGAGAACGTGTCTTTCCTCGTGCAAACAGTTAGAAAAGAGTGGAAATCACTAAGAAAGGAGATTTTGTATTATTTACGATTTAATTTTGAAAAGCACCACTTCCTTGCTCAATCTTCTCTCTTAGTTCTGCATTTTCTAAAACGAGATCGCACTTCTCAGCAAATAGCACCTCGCGCTCTTCGTAAACTCGCACAAACTCCTCCTTCAGCTCTGCCATCTCTTGGTTTTCCTGACCTGAAATTATTTCTAGGCAGCGAAGAAGGTCGTATTTCAGAGAGTGGTCCTTTGTTGTGTTGGAGACGTCCTGAAGAAAAGAAATTACTTGTTCCTTATCGCTTCTTGTCTTCTCTTTCGTCATTTCTTGTATCCTGATGTTTGTTGCTTCTGCAAGCGGTCTTCGCATGAAGGCCCCGCGCTTTTTTGTTTTTTTTTTTCGAGACCCGCGCTACCCGCGCAAGTCGGAATAAAACGGAAGGGAATCTCCGTCTTCGTCTCCAGGCAGAGAAAGTCTGTTGAAAGAGTTTAGCATATCCTGAAGAACAATAAAGAATACGTTACGCTGAGAATCACCAAAGCTCAGGTATAGCGAGTGTACAAACGTACCGTGTACAAAATCAATTGTGTGATCTTCGCCAATCGCTGCAATTTCCCGAAGCGGAATGCAGAACGAACGGAAACTATTTTCCAAATCGGACACCTTGTAGATCAAGCGGTACTGTGTGACGAAAATGTATCCGCTTGCTGATTTGTAGATCTCAGTCTCTACTGGAACGCCGTTTCCCATGCGCAAGTAGAATTGTGTCTCGCTATTGAAGTAAAAGATTTCTTCATCGTCCGAAAGCTGAAACGGGACGCTGTTTTCGGTAAAGAGCGTGTTGTTGAAGTAGACACAGCCCATCAAAGATTGTTTACACCGGGGCATATGCAGCAGAAAGATTAACCCCTTGTTGGTGCGTTGCAGAAAGTCCTTGCTTGTCTGCTTCAATACCAACGCACATTAATCGGCGGCCACACTTGGCCAGGCATTTTCTTCTAATTTTATGTCAGAATTCGAGAAAGTATTTGAGACTTCCCAGAAACTTCTCGTATGTCTCCGAGTTGTCGAAGATCATCTCGAAGACGCTACTCTTAAGCACAAGCTTGACGTAGTTCCGGAGCGTAGCCGGGTCTCCGCTCTCCGTAGAGAAGTCGGTTATTTGTGTCATGTTTAATTCTCCAAAGGACGCACCGCTGTGCTCGTTATGCACAGTCAGATGGATTCCCTGCCACTTCACAAGCCTACGCTTCCAGAGCTGCGTGGTCGCCCCGCCTTCGCCCCGGACATTTACAAAACCTCGAAACCACACGTACGGAGACACCTTCCGGACCTTCAGCCAATCAAGGAGCGTATCGATGCATCTCGGCTCGGGCGCCTCCACGTGCTCCAGCTCGTCTTCTGCAATGTAGGACAGAAAGAGATCCGCACTGCTTGTCGTTGCTTTGCTGCCAATGAACATTCTCCTGAGCATCTGGAGCAGAGTGCTGTGGTATGTGCTGTAGACGATGCCGCACTCCATCTTCACCACTGCGTTGTGGCATCTTCCAAGAATTCCCGGATTCAGAGCGACACGAAATCCACCAATCCGCTTGTTTTTTACAGACGAAATGCCAAGAATCCCGCCAAAACCTCCTCGAACGCTCTGCCTAACACAAATATCAACGGAAATTTCGTTTGTGTCTCTAAAAATTGGAACGGTAACGATTTCCCTGAGCTCGACACACGCACTTGCCTCGTGGCTACTTGTCGTTGCGAGCCATGATGAGCACCTCACCACAAGAAAAATGCTTTCGACACCTGGATTTGCACACTCAAGTCCCAAAATTCTGTCAAATATCACGTAGAGCCTTCCCGGGTAGCGCTTGATGCACACTTCTTCTATTGGAAGGTCCCCCACACATTTTGTTCTCAGGTTGCTTGTGCAGAATCTGTATGCGCCACTTACATCTCCAAGACCCGTCTTTGCTCTTTTTTTTAGAAACCGGAGCGGCACGAATCCAGTCATTGTGTCATCTACACTTGCAGCATCACCAGCTGCGCTCTCGCAAACGTTGAGTTTGTAAAAATCAATTGCAGGCTTTTTGTCTGCAAATGACAGCTCTTGCGACGAGCTGCTGTCAACCGTCTTTTTCGCCTTCTTCACAGTTTCGAAGAACCGTGAAGTGGAGTACTTGCTCTGATACTTCCGCATGTAACCTCTCAGTAGACACCTTGTGTGTGGGTTGGTGCAGATCGCATACGCCAGGACACCTTCGAAATTCCGTGCAACTTTCACTTTTTTCACCACCAGAATTTCCATCGCCTCGTAGTTGCCCAGAAGCGCGCAGTAATGAAGCAGCGTGTTTCCCTTTGAGTCTTCATGCTCTAGCACAGACAGAGACGCCCGCTTCAGCACAGCAACAAGCGCATCTTTGTAATGCTCGGCCTGTGCACTACATTCCGGGTCTTCGTCTCTCTGGTACAGCGCATCCGCGCGAGACACTAGGTACTGCGGAACGTTCAGGTTGCTCACACGTCCAAGCTTTCGTACAACAAGCTCCTCCTTGAGCAGCGTGCTCAGAAATGCGTCAATGTTGCTTCTCTCCGCCTCCAACCGCTCCTCTATTTTCAACACATTCTCCTCGAATATATCGTAGAAATTCATGTTTTGTTTTTTTTTTGTTTCTATTTAAAGCGAGAAATGTGACACACAGGCATCACTAAACAAATGAAGCTTTATTCTGGCAGTCGAACGCAGTGCTTTCGATGTCAAAGAAGGAGTTTCAGAGTCCGAGACGCGGTGCACTGCCACATGCAGACAAGGAGTCGCCATGCGCATGCTCATGCAGAAACACAACGCCCGTGTCGTTGATCACAAAACACCACGACGGTTTGTCGCCTGTAACAGAAATCAGTGTCTCGCAGACACGCCTGCCGGGTGTCCTCCTTACGAGAATCCTTGTATTGACCAAGTAGGACCACGAAAGACCGAGGCTCCACTCGCCTGCGCCCACTTTTCTGCTTGGCTGCCATGAGTTGAGAATCAGCACACGGATTCCGCGTGCGTGCACGAGATTCTTGAGAACTCGCACGATTTCAACGAGCATCTCGTAGAGCTCCTTGCGCCTCTCCTCCGTCTGAAGCAGGTGATCCAGCGAGTCAACAACTACAAGCTCTACCGCCTCGTCCGCAACGCATTCGCTTAGTTTGTGTCTCACAAGAAACCACAAGTCCCGTGTCGAGTGGGGCTCTGCGACGAGAAGCTTCTTGTCGCAAGCACTTGCATGCATACGCATTTGCAGATACCGCCTGATCGGAAAGGACACAGACGAAATGTAGAGCGTGTTGTGCATGCAGCTCTCGTAGAGCGCAAGATTTGTCCTTCCGCTTCCCTTCCTCCCGCACAACTCGCTAATTCCCCTCAAATTCATCATGGATTCCTCAGTCCCCGTTTTGAGTCGCACTCAGCACCTTCTCTCAAAAATGCGAAGATGCCGTCCCTTCTGGAGACAACATCACGTCGCTCTTCAACGCCAAGCTCCACGTCCACATACATCGGGCAGTGGTCGCTTCCCATGACTTCCGACATTATTTGAGACCCGACAACTTTCACATCTCCCGGCACCAGCACGAGGTCGATTCTCGTGCCAAGATTGCGCGGACGCAGCCCAAGCATCGTGTTCCAGCACGTGTAGAGCCGTGACCCTCCGTTGCAGACTCGAAACCCATCTACATGCGTGCCCCTGGCCAGAAAGTCCCGCAACCAGCGCCTCTGTGGCGCCTCGAACAGAAAGCTTTCCAGATCTTCCACGTCAAAGAACTCAAAAGGAAGCGTCGTGGGACACGGAAACGGCCTTTCGTTCCGCCGGGGCGGCTTGCCGTGAAAACGGTATCCCGCAATCTTCGTCCGCTCATTTTCAAACTGGTAGTGGTCGCGTATCTCGTAGACTGTGTTGAAGTCCCCGCAGATCACCAGCCGCTCTTTTCCGTGCACGTAGTCTCCAACGCTTCTGTAGAACTCCATGGCACGCGTCTTCTTTGCCTCGTAGTCGTCTCCCCCGCGGCTGCACTCACCGACGTACGGGAAGTACAGATTCAGCACAGAAAACGAACCGTGGCGCGTCTCCAGCGCCCTTCCGTGGCCCCGCTCCAAAACCTCGTCACAGCTGTCGCAGCGCAGCCAGCGTCTTACAAATGTCGCCACGCCACAGTAACTCTTTCTGTGCGTGCAATGCGCGCAGAACATCGCATAATCTCTGAGCTGCCCGAACTCGGCGAGGGTGGCTTCTGTACCCTTTGTCTCCTGCACGCAAAGCACATCTGCCCCGATTCTTGTAAGCAGAAAGTCGTTGAACGACAGACGGTAGTTCGTCGCCACGTACTTTGAGAAAGAGCGCAAGCCATTCACGTTGAACGTTGCTACTCGGATCGCCATGGGCGCTACATTTATTCAAACAAGCAGGGAGGTACGCTGTCGCACCGCTACTGCAGAAGCTCCTCCATCACACCAGCTGGGATTCCGCTGTCGCGATAGAACTTCACAACAACAAGAGCATCCCCAACAGCCCTTCTCCGCGTCTTCTCGTCACCTGTCATTCTTTGTCGCAGTCCATCCCGAATGACTTCGCAGAGCATCTCGGCGACAAGCGGCTCGACACCGTGCAACTCACGGACCAGCGCTTGTCCCACGTCACCATCTCGCTTGCATATTTTGACGATAGCAGCTTTTTTTGCCTGAAATACATTCTGCTCCGCACGTTTCACAAATTTCTCAGCAGCGCTCTCACAATTCCAGCGATGCGACTCGAAAAGCGGGTCTCTGCTCTTTAGTTGCTCTATATCTTGTCGGATTCTCTCCACAACGTCGGGCACTGCCTGCTTGTCGAGAACAACATCCTCTACCCTTCCCAGATTCAGGTTTTCCAGACGATCCTCCACGCTTCCTACGTTCTGCTCAAGAGCAGCAAGTTTTCTGCAGAAGAACGTGTCTATCGTCTCAGCCTGCTCCTCGATGTACCCCGCCTCGCGACACGCATCCACATACTCAGCAACACTTGTCTCCAGAAGATGTTCGTTTCTCCTCAGAATTTCCATGCACATGCTCCTCTCCGCATCCTCAATCTCATGGTAACACGTCCCCATTTTATCAAAAAGTCTTCTTACAAGCCTCACCTGCGAAACGTTCATAGCACGGTAATCGGGGCCGCGGACGACGATGCCCTTCTCCTTGATAAATGCAAGGCTGAGTGCAAAGCTGAGCATCTCCTCTGTTGTGTCGAAGCGCTCTGGAAAGGGGCTCGCGCCGAAGTTGAACTCGCGTGATACATACAGCGGCACAAGCACTCTTGAAAGACAAAGCATCGGCCGTATATCGTACATTGCGTTAAATATCACAGACACCTGTGCCCTCTTTTTGTCAAGACGCTCCATTATCTTGCAGAAGATACTTCTGCTGGTGGCCCTTATAACGCCCTGCCAGGCCTCGATCTCGCTTTCTACTCTTTTCGAGAGTAGGACCAGCCGACTCTTGTATACGCGGTCCACCACGTTGTAGAACTTGTTTTGTCTGAACTGCAACCTTCTCTCCTTCACAAACATCAGCTTCCCCATCATCTCGTAGAGGTCCCCGCTGCTCTCTGCAAGCGCACGGACGATTTCAAGAAGTAGCGATACCTGCTGCACAACCTCGTGGGCCTTAGAAAGCATTTGCTCGTTGCTCCGCAGCGCATCATCGCCGCCCGTGATGCGAAGCGCAATCTCCTTCACACGCGCAATGTTTGTCTCGAAGTTGTACTCCTTTATCAGCTTGCACCTGCTGATTATCGACAGGTACCTCTCGGAAACCGCCTCCAGAAGCGCCTTTCTGCGCTGCTCAAGCACCTCCGCAAGTGCCTGTGGCGTACTCGTTCTGAGTACCTCCCGGTCCTTGTCCGAAAAGCAAAGCATCAGGGCTGGGCAGCTTCGGAACGTTGCTGGCAGGCGAAGTCTTCTGCTCAGATCTGTCTGACCAGCATTGAAATCACAAAAGAGAAAACTAAAATGATCTCGACAACCGTCACTGTCAGGAAGAAAAGAAGGAAGAAGCGTCGCTCCACAGCAAGCATCGGAAATGACATCTTGCAGACGACGCCCATTGCATCTCCGCTGAAGTAGGATGCCAGGCCATACACAAAGCAGGCCACAAAGTTCGATACTCCGCGCGCAAGTGTCATCTCCTTCTCAAGGCTCGTGATGACGATGCAGCTTACGATGAATCCGAGCAGGAAGATCGTTGTTGAGAACGACGACGTGATGTACGACGCAACAAGGACGTTTCGCTTGCGTGCGTGCATCGTTGTGGACGTGATGATGACTGTGGACGCGTCTGCGGTTCCCCGTATCGAGAGCACGGCCACGATCGCCAGCCCGGCCATCGACACAATGTAGCTGAGCACGTTCTCGTTCATTTTGGGGATCGCGCCCGTAAACAGAAGCTGCGAAAACCCCGCATTGGCACATACAAAACACCCCCATGGCAACGCTTTACATCGACGTGCCAACGCGGACGAAGCAGGAGATTCTCCGATGCGTCGAGAGCAGGGACGAGCAGAACATATGTACAGGCATTGAACAAGTGATTGTGCAGCAAATCGATGGAACAAGCTACGTGGACGTGACACACAGCATCGTGCGTGCAGTAAGCCTGAATGCCAAAAGCAAGGCGCTCAAAAAGCTTTTCTTCTACTTCATCGAGACGTTTCCAAAGCTGGATGCAGACGGAAACCTTGTCCAGGAAGCACTCGTGTTCTGCAACTTTCTGCGGCAGCAGCTTGAGCATCCAAACGAGTTCGTACGCGGAAGGGCGATCGGGCTTCTTGCAAAACTGGACTCGCTTGAGATGGTGGAGCTTCTCTACAAGCCGCTGAAGGACAATCTCTACCACTTCAGCTCGTATGTGCGCAGAAACGTGTACGCTGCGCTCGGTGCAGTCTACACGCAGTACCGCTTCGAGGAGATTCCGCATCTCCTCTACGAGTGCTTTTCCAACGAGACAGACACGCCGAGTCAGCTGCAGCTGTTTTCCACTCTCCACACAATCAACACAGACCTTGCCGAGCGATACTTGCGGAACTGCGACGTCCAGGAGATGTCCCCCGAACTGCTGCAGCACGTCCTGTTCTTCTTCAGGGACGACGACTTTTCGCGACACTGCGTCCTGCTTAGCGACCGTGCAGTCAGATTCCAGGCAGCAATGAACCTTGTTGAGAGCTTTGCAGTGTCTGCTCCACAGAGAGACGTTTCCGACAACGCTGCACTTAGAAACAACATTGACACGATTCTCGAGATCATCAAGGACGATGAGCTCGCGGGGCTGCGTCGCCCCGCCCTGCAGCTTTTCCGCGAAATATACCAGAGGGGCGTCTTTAGCTTCAAGGACTACGCAGTAGAGATTCTTGGGCTCTGCGACGAGAGCGACTGCGAGCTCTCGAGAGACGTCTTTAGCTTTGCTTTTGAGGTTTCAGAGCCACATGAGTTCATTCAGGTCTCTGACCTGCTTCTGGGCGTCTTCAGAAGAACCGTCTCTCTCAACGAGAGGAAGCTGCAGTACAAGACAATGCTCCTGATATCGATGGCAGATCTCGTTGAGATGTACGGAATGTACGAGGACGCGATGCTTGACGAGACTGTCCCCTGCCTTGCGGACAGCAGCCCCGAGCTGCAGTTTGCTGCGTTCCAGTTTTTGTCTGCAGTCTCAAGACTCGCAAGAGAGCGTGTGGTCCACATCGTGCTTCGGAGCCTTAGACAAATCAAGTTTGGGAAGATCTTCCGCTATGCACTGAACATTCTGCGGCGGAGCGCGGGCCCTGCATACGTGTGTGAGCTCGTGGCAGAGCTGGAGATGCTTGCTGCAGACACAGCGCTCTCTTACAGAGTGGAGTCGTCTAATATCATGTACATGGCAATTGTCCTCACTGAGGTTGTCCTTGAAAACAAAGACGCCGTCGGACACAGCGTCGTTGAGCGTGCGGTTGCGCTGCTGCTGGCGCTGAGTACGCACGACATCGACCTGTGTACGAAGTCTACAGTCAATTCGTGCATCAGGCTGTTGATTGGTGGAGAGCCGATCCGCGCTGCTAGCGACGATACCATACTGTGCGGTGACAACGTCCTAAGTCCACTTGTGTTCAGCCTGATTCCGGTGAAAAAAGCGGCTGCATTTCCGATTTCCGCAAAGCGCGAGGACAGGGTGGACGTCGTGCAGCTGACGTCGCTGTCGGACCCTCTGTACTGCGAGGCAAACGTGCAGATAATGAATAGTGAGGTTCTTGTCGACGTCCTGTGCATCAACCAGACTGAGTTCGACCTGCACAACGTCCTGTTTGACTTTACGTTTTCCAGCAACCTTGCAATCAAGACGCTGATCTCGCCGTTTCAGATGTCGCCACACGCTGCGCGCGAGCAGCAGTTTGTCTTCAGAATCAGTGAGGCGATGAACAGCTTTGTGCTGGGCCGTGTTACGTTCAGCTACCCCGACGAGCGCAAGCGATTCAACGCAACCGAGATGCACACGAACCTGGGCGAAATCAAGTTAAGTGTACTGGACTTTCTGAGGCCGCAGAGGATGAGTGCCGAGCATTTTCGCCGAGAATGGCCGAAGCTTGAGTGGGAGAACGTTTACTCGCTGAAGTTCCACGTCCGGGAGAGCTCGGCGGACATCGCACGCATAGCGGCGCAGAAGATGAACAGTTTTGTTGTCAATGTGGAGACCGGCGACGACTTCCACATTGTGAACGTGAGCTGCGTCACAGAACAGGGCACAGTCATCCTGGGAAATGTCTGTGTGAGAAAGGCCGAAGCAGTCCACTTCGAGGCGCGCATTCGAAGCAGAAGCGAGGATATTGTCAAGTCGCTCAGCGCAGTGCTTGGCGAGACACTTCGAGGTCTCAAGGACTGAGCCGCAGGCTTCGGGTGCTCCAAAATTTTTACCCTCGAATGACCACAACTGCAAGACTTAACGAGGTTGCGACCTTCTCGGGGCACAAGGACGCGGTCATGGCGCTTGGGACGTGCGAGACGCCGGATGCAAAGTTGTTGTTTTCTGCATCCCGCGACAGGCGCGTGCTTGGCTGGTCCCTCGGCGAGGGCGCGATGTTTGGCAGAATCGTGAAGGAGTTTACAAAGCACGGACACAGCGTCAACGATGTGGCGGTTGCAAGGTCGGGCAGCTTCGTTGTCTCTGCGGGTTGCGATGGGCTTGGGCGCATCATCGACGTCCAGAGCGGCGAGAGAACGCTGCTGCGGGGACACGAGTCCGATCTCACCTGCGCTGCAATAAACTGCCAGGAAAACAAGATTGTGACGGGGTCCGTGGACAAGACACTCAGGCTCTGGAACATGTGCGGCGAGCTTCAGCATACATTTGACGCTGCGATTGAGTGTGCGCACGAGGACTGGGTGATGTGTGCTGAGTTTCGGCCGCTCGACGAGAACGAGGTAGTCAGCGGCTCTGTGGACGGGACGGTGAAGGTCTGGGACATTGACGCAAGGGTGGTGAAGAGCACGTTCTTTGACGGGTGCCTGATACAGAGCTGCGCAGAAGGCAGTGAGTACAGGACGAGACCCGTTGCAGATGGGTCTTTTGCTGTCCGTGCGCTTGCGCTCAGCGCAGACGGAAGCTGCTGCGCGTACGGCGGCAGCAACTGCAAGACATACATTCTGAATCTTGCTGAGAGCGAGGCCATTGCGGCGTTTGAGACAGACACGCCGGTCTCTGCGCTGGCATTTGGACTTACAGATGTGATTCTTGCGTGCGGCACACAAGACAAGATCTACATCTGGGACGTTGTGAGCAACTGTCTTCTTGCAGTTGCAGACCTCTCAGCGCACGGCAAACGTGTCAGATGCAGGTCCCTCGTGTGGACAACAAGCAACCTGATTGCCGGCCTCGGAAACGGCAAGATCCTCGTCTTCGAGTTCGTTCGCTAATGTGCCCTGTGGCCGACAGGCTTGTTTGCGAATTTTCAAGCCCCAATGCCGAGCAAGCACGTCCTGGAGGACAGAAGACCAAAAATCCGTTCGACGTGCGGTGTGCAGGTGGGGACCCGGATAGCATGCGCAGACAACACGGGAGCAAAGATAATGCAGATAATCGGTGTAAAGGGCGTCCGCGGGCGACTCAACAGGCTGCCTGCGGCGTCTGTGGGCGACGTTGTACTCTGCTCGGTTAAGAAGGGCCGGCCAGACATGCGCAAGAAGATCGTCCTGTGCGTTGTCATCAGGCAGAAGAAGGCGTGGAGACGACGCGACGGGTCGCACATCTGCTTTGAGGACAACGCGGCGGTTGTTATAACAAACAAAGGCGACCCTAAGGGCACACAGATTGCAGGCCCTGTGCCCCGTGAGGTCGCCGACATATGGCCCAAGATATCATCGAACGCACCGGCAATCATTTAATAAAAGAGCATCTGCGCCCTCTCTGCCACTAGTCGCGCCTTTTTCTCCCGAGCGCAAGCGAGCGAATGCTCATCGCCCGCTGGTAGAACATCTGCCCTGCGAGAAAGCTGGGCACCATTCCGAGGGCAACGTAGGAGAGCAGATGCGGCAGGTACGGCACAGAGATCCTGTTCGTCCCGCACGAGCGCAAAACACACTCTGCAAATGTCCTTGCTGTCGGTGCCATGAGCGACGGGCGGCGTACCTTGCTCATCTTCGTGCACACAAGCCCCGGAATCACGCACTCCACGTGCACGCCGTGCGGACGCATCTCGTAGTAGAGCGATGAGGACCACGCCTTGACCATCGCCTTTGTTGCGCCGTACGTGGCAAGAAGCGGCGTGGGACATTCAGAAAGCACCGATCCGATGTTCAGCACGTATCCGAACCTGTTCCGCGCCATCTTCTCGAGCACAGACTGTGTGATCAGCAGCGGTGTGCTGACGTTGACGGCGACGATCTGCATCAGAGTGTCCTCATAGACATACGACGGGTGCGCACTGCTGCATCCTGCGTTGTTGATGAGCATTCCCAGGTCGTAGCCCGCGAAGATGTCGCCTTCAGGCATGCGCTCAAAGTCGGTAACGATCACCCTGCACTCGGCAGCACATGCAAGCACCTCCTTGCGTACAGCCTCAAGCTTCTCTCTGCTTCTTCCAACGAGAATGACTTTCTGGTGTCTTCTTGCAAGGCCGATCGCAAGCTCCCGTCCAATCCCATCACTTGCGCCAGTGACTGCGATCCACTTTCCATCGATTCGTTGCCAGAAGGCGCGGTTCATGATGATGCCGCGCACATGCACTGCCAGCGCCCACACGGTCCGCACACATGCAACAAGAAGCATGCACTTCAGGGCAAGCGCAATCATTGAGGGGCTTCTTTTCAGCAACGTCCCCTGCGCCAGGTCCGCACCCAAAAGCGAAAAGACGCCCCGTCCAGATGGAACACGGGCTGGACATTGAGCTCTACGACATACAGAAGAGGTTCATCAAGGAGGCCCGCAGCGTGATCGACACAGGCGGCGTTGGTATTTTCTCATCACCCACGGGCACTGGGAAGACGCTTTCGCTGCTGTGCTCGGTGCACGCATACCTCGAAACGCAGCGCACAGGGGATGCAGAACACGCGGGGCTCACCGACGAAAACATCAGGCTCACGCAAATTCTGTTTGACGGCGCGCCACAGCGCACAGCCGTCTTCTATTGCTCGCGGACGCATAGCCAGCTGCAGCAGGCAGTCGGCGAGCTGAGGCGTCTTGGCTGGAAGGTGAACGCGACGGTTGTCGGGTCGCGGAGAGGCCTCTGCGTGAACAGCAGAGTGAATACACGGAGTCGCAGCCTGGAGGAGGTCAACGAGCTGTGCAGAGAGTTCGTGGATGGGAGCAAGTGCGTACAATACGAGAACACAGACAGCAGAAAGGTGCACGGCATTGTGGATGTCGAGGATTTGCTGAGAATGGGCTCCGAGCGGCGCATGTGCCCTTACTTTCTCGCAAAGCGGTATGCAAGTGCCTGCGAGATTGTCTTTGTGCCGTACTCGCTGCTCTTTTCGCGGACAGGGCGGATGAGCGCAAACATCGACGTTGACAACGCAATCGTGATCGTCGACGAGGCGCACAACATCTATGAGGCCGTCATCAGCATGAACACGGTCACCGTTCACCGCACAGTGCTCCGGAGGTGTGCATCTGCGTTACAGAAACTTGAAACTCTGCACGGTGCACAGACTCCATGGAGAACGCGGAAGCAGACGCTTTTTCTTGCACGTGTTTTCGAACAGCTGGACGCCTTTCTCGAAAAGCACTGCACAGCAGGCGGAACAGGCAGTGCGGATGACGAGGAGGCCATTGCCGTCTGCGACTTTCTGTGCAGAACAGGCCTGGAGAGCCACAACTTCCTCGGAATCGACGAGTGCGTCCGAGAGTGCCGGATCGCAGAGAGGCTCGAGACTGCTGGCGCAGGGCTGCGTCTGCAGCTGCTCAACATCGTTAGCTTTCTCCTTCTGCTGACGCTCAGCGACGACAGCGGACGTGTCTTCTTCACGCGCAAAAGGTTGCGCTTCACACCGCTGGACCCAGCGCTCTACTTTAGAGACGTGCTTGCGTGCCGCGCACTGATCCTCGCAGGCGGGACGATGGAGCCGTGCGATCACCTCGTGCGTGTCTTTCGCGGAAGAGAGTGCAGGTACTTCTCGTTTGACGCCGTGTGCAGCAATTTCAAGGCATTCGCTGTTGCACATGGGCCAACGCGACGGGAGCTGCGCGTCACCTTCGAGAACAGGGTGTCGCTGCTGCCTGAACTGTGCGCTGCAGTGCGCGAGCTTGCTGGTGCAGTTTCGCGCGGCGGCGTCGTGTGCTTTCTGCCGTCCCGAGCCTTTCTTGACGCAGTGCGCGAGCAGGCATTCGACTTTGGTAGGGAGGTCTTCTACGAAGACTCGCGCTTCTTCCGATGCAATCTGCGCACGCAGTCTGCGGTCCTGATGGCGGTTGTTGGCGGACGGCTCAGCGAGGGCATCAACTTCTCGGACGAGCTCTGCAGACTCCTGATTGTTGTAGGTGTGCCGTACCCGCTGATGACTGCCGAGATGCGTGAGCGCATCAAGCACCATGGCAACGACTACCCGATGCACGTTGCCATGAGGGCTGTGAATCAAGCAATTGGGCGAGCGCTACGCCACGCAGGCGACCATGCTGCGATCGTGCTGCTTGACACGCGGTACGGCAGCCTGGCAGCGCGGCTGAGCCCGTGGGTCTCTGCGGGGCTGAATAGCCTCGGATTTACGGAGACGCTAGCAGCGGTGCGAGGATTTCTGGAGTGCGCAGGAGGCGGTGATGCTGCTGAATAAATGCTTGCGAATGGTTTATTGTGCAGTGTGCACTGCGCTAATCGTGCAGAAACCGGACGATTCTGTCTGTAATCGGGTACTCGGTGCTGCACGTGCCACAGGTGAGCGTTCCGGCCTCGATCTCGTTGCCGAGCAGAAAGCGGTTCAGGTCGTCTGCACTGCAACGGGAAGCGGCGGCCTCGTCGATGAGATGGAAGTCGCCCTCTGCGCAGCGGAACGCACGGACAGCTGCAAGCAGATTCTCGCCACCGTTGTCTGTGAAGTACCCGGCGCGTGATGCAATGAAATTTGTATCGCCGGGTGCGTCTGTCTTTGACGCCCTTGCAACGGTGGCGCGAAGATGCGCAGGGAAGTCGCAGCGAGGACACTTGAGGATGCTCAGGAGAAACGGCTTCATGTGGGCGATAATTTCGGTGTGTTGCAGCTCGAGACATAAAAAAGACGCCCCTCAATGCACATGGGCGACGAGGACATCGAGGCTGCGCTCCAGATGGTCTGTGCGGGAGACTCGGTCAGCAGGGATGATGTCCACGCGTTCTTTGCTGCTGTGCGGAAGAAGATGGGCGTGGCAAGCCTTGTGGAGCATCTGCGTAAGTTCAAGTTCGAGAGAATTGTGAGGATGCGGGTGAGCGAGGCCCTGTTGTCGGGGCCTGTGCCCTACTTTCCGTTCACGGACATGCGTCCGCTCTCCGAGTATGCCGCAGGTGTTCCGCCGGGGGGTGACATGGAGAGGGTGCCCGGCTTCACGCGCTTTCCATACAGAAGGGGGGCAGAGGTGCTGGGCCACGTGTCGCAGGTGGTGAGGATCTCGTTTGACCGCACAGACAGGTTCTTTTTCACAGGGAGCGACGACGGGATGCTGAAACTCTGGGAGGCTGCGACTGGGCTTCTTGTGCACAGCTTCATTGGACACAAGTTCTGTATCAACGACATCTGCACGAGCAGCGACAACCGGATTCTGTGTTCAGTGGACACGCTTGGACTGCTCAACGTCTGGAGTCTTGTGGACTTCTCGCAGTGCTTCTCGATGGATGTTGGCCAGGAAGTGGACTTCATTGAGTTTGTGCGCATGGTGGACTGCCCAGAGACACAGGCAGGTGGGGACGGTGTGTACCAGATTGTCCTTGTCGAGAGGCGGGGTGTCATCCGCGTTGTGACGTTCACGCTGGACAACATCATTTCAGACCACGAGAACAGCACGATCAACGAGTTTGCAGGGGACAACCCGATTCAGACCGTCTGCATCACAGAGGGCGGGCGCTTTCTGCTGTGCGGCGGGCAGTATCCCTTTCTTCTTGTGTTTGACCTGCATCACGTGCGGGACAACCTGCTTGTTATCGAGACAGAGGGCTACTCGATCACGTTTGTCATTGCAAGCAGAACGAATCTGAAGTTTGCTGCGGCCACAGGCTTTGAGATTGTGCTTGTGTGGGAGTTTCTGCCCGATGCGCTGTTTCGAAGCGGAAACTTCAAGCGGAAGTCCCGATTCGATGGATGCTGGCGCAAGACAACGGTCGACCTGCGTTGTGCAGAGCGGCGCCTGCAGCGAGTGACCGAGGAACTCTGCTGTGAACAGATGTGCTTTCTTGCAGACGACAGGTATCTGGTGTGCATGTGCTCGGACGCAAGAATCCGCATCTACCTCAACGGAGTGCTACACAATGTTGTCGAGCACAGCATCGGCGGGCTCACACCGCACCCTGTGGAGAACTCGTTTGTTGTGTGCAACGAAAGGATCGCGATTCTGAGCCTGGACTCGGTGCTGCTTGACGACAGCCTTACGTTCAGCGTTATGGACAGTCAGTTCTCCAGCGACGGGCAGTATCTTGTGCTCTGCGACGAGATCGGGCGAGTCCGCATATATGCGGTGGACCTGCTTGGATACGCATCGACGCCCGCAGAGCAGTTCTTTGCATCGGACTTTGTGCACCTGGGTAGCAGCTATGCATCAAGCTATTATGTCGAATGTGTGGGCGAGAGGACGTTTGACTACGCTCGGAACGAAAATGTAGGCTGGCACGCCGTGCAGTTCGAGCCGGGCACCGTGGTACGCGACCAACGGTGTTCAGAGCTTGAGGCGTTAGGCTACGAGCATCTGCGCGATGACTTTCTGACGGTGCGGTCATTCAAGAAGAAATACTTTGTGATTGACGAGAAGGAGGAGACGCAGAGCGTGTCCACGCTGCACTCAAACGAGATTCTGTCGAGCGACGACTGCTTCTCTGTGCTGAGCACAGAGACCATAGAGGCGGAGTCTGAGAGCGACATTGTGCAGGTGCGGCAGCTCCACATGCCGCGCGCTGCAGAGAGTGCGGCAGAGGATGCATGTTCGCTGGGCACAAGCTTCTCGTTCAGCTCTTCGCTTCCGACATCTACAGATTCCGAGGAGAGAATATCGAGACGGCGAAGGCAGAGGCGGCGGGCTGCAGACGCAGCAGCAAGCTCTGTGGGGAACAGCACAAAGCGAAGGCGGATACAGGATGTGCAGGACACGTCTGGCAGCGCAGCTGTCGACGACACGGTGCGTGAGCGTGTGCGGAGCTGGATGCTGTGCACAGAAAGCCACTGGTACCTTCCGCAGATAGATGACAAGGTGAGGTTTCTCGCAGAGAGGTACCGTGCGTTTCTGGAGATGGAGACGCGGGACGCGTTTGAGTGCAACCACCCACTGGAGGACAGCGACCTGGTCATCGTTGACATGGTCTTTGTGAAGTACGAGCCCTGTTATGTTGTGCTTGACTTGAAAAGCACAGAGACTAATGCGCTGTACCAAGTGAAGTACTACGAGACAGGGCGCCTGCAGCCGGTCTTTGTCCTTCTCGAGTGCTACACCGCGCTGCTGGGCACGAAGTTCGTTGTTGGTGCCGAGTACACATACGCAGAGGCAGACAGACTGCTACGCGGAAGGTGCACAAGGGTGCTGCGGAACTGCGTCGAGCTGCAGCTGCCGCCTGCACACGGCGACACGCGCGGGAAGACAGTGCGCGTTGCAAAGACAGACCTGCATCTGGAGAGTGGTGTGGAGCTGCCCAAGAAGAGCGAACTGATTTGCATTCTTGAGCAGAATAAGCGCAACAAGATGATCTACACGCACATCCGCAGAAACTCAAACATCAGCTACGACGAGAACGTGTCCTACCCTCTCAACTTCAGCGTGATACTGCAGCGAATCAGAAACAACGTCTACCGGCGCGTGGCAAGCCTTCGCTACGACCTGGAGACGATGCGGGGCAACTCGCGCTATCTCCCGCGAGGCTACGAGGAATGCGTCCGTGCGATTCTCTATGAGATATACGGGCTGCTCGACATAGAGTATGTGCACAGATACAGCAGACGCCGGCGACAAACGTTCACAAGTTCGCGCTAGGAAACCCATGTCGGACTTCATACTTGCGTGCAACGAGATATCTGCGGAGGTGATCAGGACACTGTCTGCCACACAAACGCCAAACATCGCTGCAATATGCGCACGCGTGGCAAAACGCAACGGGCTGAAGAGGACACCGCGGCTGACAGAGATTCTGAGCGTCACACCGCCCGAGTACCGCTACCTCTTCAAGTCGCGTCCCGTGCGCACTGCGTCTGGCGTTGCAGTCGTTGCTGTGATGTGCAAGCCGCACAGGTGCCCCCACATTGCCCTGACAGGGAACATCTGCGTGTACTGCCCGGGCGGCCCTGACTCGGACTTTGAGTACAGCACGCAGTCGTACACAGGCTACGAGCCAACATCGATGCGTGCGATCAGGCACCGCTACGACCCAAGCCAGCAGGTGCGGGCGCGCATCGCGCAGCTCCGCGCGCTGGGGCACTGTGTAGACAAGGTGGAGTTCATTGTGATGGGCGGGACATTCACATCGCTTGCAAGCGACTACAAGCGCGCGTTCATTCAGGGGCTCTATGACGCGCTGACAGGGAATTTCAGCTCGTCGCTTGAGGAGGCGATGCACGCCGCAGAGTCCTCGCGAGCCAAATGCGTTGCAATCACGATCGAGACGCGTCCCGACTACTGCTTCCGCCCCCACATCGCACAGCTGCTCAGCTATGGGTGCACGCGCATCGAGATCGGCGTCCAGTCGCTCTACGAGGACGTTGCAAGAGACACAAACAGAGGGCACACTGTCGAGGCTGTTGTGCATTCGCTGTCTCTTGCAAAGGACTCGGGCTACAAGGTTGTCACACACATGATGCCCAATCTCCCAAACGTCGACTACATCAGAGACATCGAGCAATTTGAGGAGTACTTCGCAAGCCCAAGGTTCAGGGGCGACGGCCTGAAGATATACCCGACGATGGTCATCAGAGGCACGGGGCTCTATGAGTTGTGGAGGCGGGGCATCTACAGAAGCTATTCCATCGACAGGCTTGTCGAGCTGCTTGCGTGTGTCTTTGACATGGTTCCGCCGTGGACGAGGATATACAGGGTGCAGAGGGACATTCCGATGCCGCTTGTCTCCTCGGGCGTTGAGCATGCAAACATACGCGAAATGGCACTGGGTAAGATGCGCGACCTTGGCAAGAGATGCAGGGACGTGAGAACCAGAGAGGTCGGAATCAGAGAGGTCCATGGCGGCGTGCGCCCCGAAGAGATTGTTCTTGTGCGGCGCGACTACGCTGCAAACAAGGGGTGGGAGACGTTTTTGTCCTACGAGGACCTGAAGAGAGACTTGCTTGTCGGCCTCCTCCGCCTGCGGAAGTGCAGCGGAGACACGTTCAGAGAGGAGCTCGTTGTGAGTGTTGACACCGCAGACGCTCGCAGCACAACATGGCGCGAATGCAGCGCAGCAAGAAACGGCTTTGCATCCGTCGTCCGCGAGCTCCACGTGTACGGGGCTGCAGTGCCTATGGATTGCAGAGATACCACACAGTTTCAGCACAAGGGATTTGGTGCAATGCTGATAGCAGAGGCAGAGCGCATCGCAAGGGAGGAGCACTGCTCGCAGAAGATTGCAATAATCTCCGGCGTTGGAACGCGCAACTACTACAGAAAGTTTGGCTACACACTCGAGGGTGCGTACATGGTGAAGAGCCTACAGTAGCAGGCGCAAAGAGAAACACAGGCACCGCTCTTTATTGATGTTTGTAGACGAGTCAAATAAACTGCTTTTCTACAACAGAGTCGCCCCTGGCGTTTCTCCTCAGCTTGTAGTACATGTCGCAGCTGGTGCACAGCAGCCTCACAAAGTGCTCGTCGTGCGTGATCACAATCAGCTGAAACCCGCTCTCTCTTTTCCGCTCAATTAGACTCGTGAGCGTCGCCGCCAAGCTCTCGATGTTCTCCTGGTCGAGGTTCGTTGTTGGCTCGTCCAGTGCCATGAACGAGCAGTTTCCCGTGAACGTCTCTGCGAGCGCAAGGCGGATGAGAATCGATGCGACAACCTTCTGTCCAGCACTCGATCGACTGCGCATGTCGAGCTCGCAGCCGTTCTTCACCATGCAGACCCGGTAGTTGTACGATCGCGTGTCAGACGTGTCCGCCTGAATCTCAATGTAGTCGATGTCGTTTCCCCTGTACGTTGTTGTCCAGAGATCCCTGAGCACCGTGTTTATCTCATCGAGCTTCCTGGAGTGGAACTCGACGATCGACTTGTCGATCGCCCCGATTCCAGCATCCACGTCGCACAGAACAGCCTCCATTGTCTTCACCTCTGCAAAGGTCCTGCTATACTTTGCATCGCAGTCCCCAAACGCGGTCTTTAGCTCCTGTGCAAGCTGCGCCCTTTGCCTGTCCAGCTGGACCTTCTCGCCAGCCAGCGCTGCCCTGCGGCTCTGCGCCGCCTGCCTTCTTGCATCCAGGTCACCGCAACTTGCCCTTGTTCTGTCCAGCCTCTCGAAGACCGTGCCGTCGTATCTCTTCTCGAGCTCGCACAGCTTGTCTCGCACTTCAACCAGCTTTCTGTTCTCGTCCAGTGTCTTCAACCTCATTTCCAGGTCGTTCGCAGCCTCCCTCTCTCTGTGGTAGCAGTCCCAGGATTCCTGCGCCCTCTGTCTCAGCACCTCGATGCAGCGTGCATCGGGCACGGACGTCATTTTCTCTTTCAGCGCTAGCGCGTCACGCAGTTCCCTATCGCGCGCGCGTGCACTCTCGATCTCGTCACTTGCTGCAGAGATGCTGCTTGAGATCACAAAATTCTCTCTCCACGCCTCCTCCAGCTGCGTCCTGAGCCTCTGCTCCCTCTCACTGGCGAGCCTGGCCTTTTCGCCGCACTGCTGCGCCAGCGCATCCGCCTGCTCGCCCTCTGCCTCCAGTGCGCGCAGCCTTTCGCCGGTCTCTGCTGGCTGCTGTGCATTCTGGCTGTTTTCCTTCTGTGCACCTGTCCTGCGGAGGCCGTCCAGCCTGGTCTGAAGCACATCGATCTCGGTGCTCAGTAGACTTGCGTGGCTCTCAGCGTGCCCGTCTGCCACTGCGTCGTGCAGCTGGTTTGCCCGCGCTGCATTGACCAGCGCCATCCCCTTCAGCATCTTGCAGAGCCGCTTTGCCTTTACAGCAAGGTTCTGGTGCGCGTCGCAGTGCGCAGCACGCGGCTCCGCAGCCGCAACCAGCATCTCCTCCGTGCTGGTGGATGGCACAAGCGGCCTCATCTCGTCCAGATACTCGTTGAGTCTGCGGACCTCCGCGTTCTTCTCGTCTCGCGCTGCATTCGCCCGCTCCGCTTCTCTGATTTTCTTCTCCACAGTCTCCTTCTTGTGCTCCAGCTCACTCAGAATCTGTGGAATTGCATCAATCACCTCCTCCAGCTTTCCAACAAACAAGCTCTTCTCAGAGCCGAAGAAGGGCTTCTTGCATACAGGACAACTGTTATTCTTGATTCCAAGCTTCTGCAGGTTTTTGTATATGACCTGCGCATTTGCAGACGATATGATGTTCGTGTTTAGCTTCTCCAGCTCCTTGTGCAGCTCGCCAACATCGGTTCTGGCGACAATCTTGGTGCCGCTCTCGAGGCCGTGCTTCTCTGAGACTGCCCTTACTCGTTCCAGATGCACTCGCAGGCGCTCCTTGAAGAACACCATCGCGCAGCCTGTTTCCCCCGCTGCCCTGCACACCTCAGCGCACAAGTCCTCCACCTCCTCGAAAGTTCTTTTGCAGTCTGCCTCAAGTGCAGAGACACACAGGCCCCCGTGTACATCCTGAAGGTGTGGATACTCGGTGCACAGGGCTGACATCTCCTCTGCAACCCTGCTGCGCTCGCTTTCTCCTGCGCACATCTCCCTTGCAAGGTTGCGTATGCTTTCTAGATATCCCTGCTTCCTGGCAATCTCCCGCTCGCATGCGATAATCTCTGCTTTGCTCGGTGCCACGTCCTCGCTATGTTTGTCTGTGTGTCTCTGCAGGTACTCAAGCTCTACATCAACCTTGCTTCTCTGCGCAACGTGCCTCCGAAGGGCCTCCTCATGCCGCAGTCTCTCTTTTGCAGCCTCCCCCGCTCTGGACTCGATTGCTCTCAGTACTGCCTCTGCTGCGTCCCTGAGGACACCAAAGCTGCGCGAAATGTCGTTGACCTGCAACACATCGCCGTCGCACACATCGCTGGGCACGTCGATCTCTATTAACCCGCAGTGCCTCTCCACGAACTGTCTGTAGTTCGCGAGCCGCAGGCTGCAGTCTGCAAGCAGCTTGTCGAGTCTGCTCTTGTTCTCAGACAGCTGTAACTCAAGCGCCCTGCGGGTGTCCTGTAAGCTCATGTGGACATCTCTCTCCTGCACCCTGGTGTCCAGCTCTCTCTGGTGCAGGTCAGCGGTTGTCCTCAGCTTCAAAACCCTCCTGTGCAAAGCATCTCTGTCTGCCTCCTCGAGCTCCTGCATCTCTTCACGCGAAAGAACCGGCCAGTTGAAACCACTCACGTACAGACTCAGCCCTCGGATCTCCGCCTGCGTCCTAGCAGCTTCGCCTGCGCGCGCCTCGAGATCCTCCTTCTCGCTGCCGAGCCTACCCTGCTCTGCACAGAGCTTCTCCAGCTCCATGTCGAGGTGCGAAATACGGTCTGCGACGCACGTCGCCTGCTTTTCTGTCTCCTGTATTCTGGCCTCCAGCGCCTCCTTCTTGCTCTTCTGCTGCGCAAGAAAGATGAGTGCCTGTCTCTTCAGTCTCAGCTCCACGTGCTGGTCCCGCTTGAGGACCTTCAGCGCCTGCAGTGCTCTTGTGTACTTTGTTGACTCAAAGATCTCATCCATCTTCTTCTTAACAACACCGGGCTCGCTGAGCGGCCATGTACTCTCCTCCTGGTGGCAGAACACAACATTGTCCAGAATTGCGGGACTGACGCCCAGATGGTAGGGAACCTCCTTGTCGATCTCTGCACACCTCCCGCTGATCGACACCTGTTCGCCCTGCTCGTTCAGTGTCCACAGCACACTCTCAAGCGTCTTCTGCTCAACCTTGGACTTTTTCTGCGTGAGCTGGAGCGACCTTGTGCAGACCATCAGCTGGCCGCGCGTGTTGTAGAACTTCAGCTTGATCTGCGCCTTAGTCTCGGCCTCCCTAGCCAGCTTTGGGTCGTAGATGAATGCACCGCCCTTTGTGTTAGGCGGCATGTTGCCCGTTGTTGCATACTTGAGCGCTTCGATGATCGTTGTCTTTCCAGACCCGTTCTGCCCGACGATGATAGTCAGCGGCGGGTGGAACTCGACTATGTTTGCCACCGACGGGTTAAACGAACGCACACCGCGCACGACAAGCTTCTCGATATGCGACATGGGGTGTTTGGGCTGCCCAAAAAGCATCTGCCCCTTTCTACATGAACCCGCGTCTCCTCTGCTCTGACGGGTTGTACTTTCTGATGGCAAGCCTTTCATCGCTGTCTGCTATCTCTGCTTCCTGTTTTGCGCAGTACAGGCTGTGGTAGTCCTCTTCGACGAGTGAAAACAGAGCATGCTTGTCATGCACCACGGGCACAACATATTCTCTTGCAGTGCATGTGTCCAGGGTCTTGCGCTCGTGCTTGAGTAGCATATCGTCGTGCATTCTTTCCAGCACGTCCAGGTCTGCCCTCAGCTCGCACACAACCCTCTTCGGTGCGCGCTTCCTTGTACGGTGCAGGCTCGTCTCCACCACACTGCCTCTGCGTACGCCCCTGGCAGCTCTCTCCAGGTACGCACGCTTGCTGTTCTCGCCCGCATCTGTGTCTGCAGGCACTCCACAAGCTCTCTCGCTGCCCTCAGACACGTCGTCACTGTAGTCCGCCTTTGTGTACGCAGCTTTCAGCTTGTAGTACCCGCCCGCTCGGAAGAGCTTGCTTGCATACTCCCAGCCGCTATTCATGTGGAACACGTACTTCCTTCTGTTTACAATTGTCAAATCGTCACTGACGAACGCCAAGACATCGCCGTTACAGCCAAACGCACTGAAGTCTGCTTGCATGCTGCATGACCGCCTCAGGTCCTTGGACAGAAACACAAGCGTCTGTAGACGGGTAAGTATGACATAGTTCCTTGACACCTTCATTCTGAACTCGCGGTAAAGCCTGACTGTCCTGGTCCTCAGCGTCTGCATGTACAAAAGCGTGAGCCTGCATGGGCTCAGCACGTACAGCATCTCAGGGTTGTCCGCGTGGTCTGTTGTCTCGAGGGCACTCTGCACCGTCTTCTCGTCGGAGATGCTAGTGCGAATGTCGGGCGCGGCCTCGTAAAGGTCCTCGTTGTATACGCCGAGCCCGCTCCTATCATAGGCAACGTCCATCACGTGGCTGCGGACGTGAGCCAGATGCCTTGTTCTCCTTCGAACAAGGTCTACAAGAAACACATCGTGTCTCGTTGCAAGTACAACGGTGTGCGAGCTTGCGGTGGACCTTATGAGCAGAGCACCATCAACATCGATGCCGAACACCTCCTTTCTATCCGAGTATATCTCAACCGTCTTGCCTCTGAGTATGTACAGTGCCTGCGGCGTGTGGTCGATGTCGACAAATTTAGTAGTCACAAAGTGCCCGGGCAGAAAGTAGATGGTATGTCTTGTCGCACAGACAAGCTGGCTTCCAACAAAAAAGGCCTTGTACAGCGGCTCGGGAGTCCAGAACGAAAACCCCGGAACCAGCGTATGGTATCGCCTGCGTGAGATCAGAATGTGCTTTGGAAAGACAAAGAGTGACGTGTACGTCCTGTGAGACTGGTCGCTGATGCCGAAGCTGCTCATCAAGAGCGGAACGCGGAGCGTGCGGTTCTCAAACACAAACGGACATCCTTTTCTGTTTTTGGATTGCTGACCCGTATGGAGATAGGTGTAGGCTGGGGATCCCATGAAGCACAAGTCCGTGCAGTCTGTTGGCACTGTGTCTTCATCGCAAAAAAGCGTCCCGGGCTTCATGGGCACTGTGTCTCTGTGGATGTGCACTGCGCATCGGCGTTGACAGCAGCAAGTAAATGTGGTGCATGGGGGCCATGTTTGACGATGTGCTGAGAAGGGTCGACAGAGAGTACAGGCGCAGGGTGCTTCTGGTTTTGTCTGAAAATGCGGAGTACATGCGCCGCCACCACAGCTTTGCTGCTGCAGACTGCAGTGCAAAGTGGGACACAAAGTACAGGAGAATTGTGGTTCCGCAGGTGCTGAGAATGCCCAGATACAGGTTCTACGTCCACACAGACACAGTGATGCCGTCGCAGGACGACCCGATTCTGAGATACGTGCCGCTGATACAGAACAACACTGAGTACGAGGACGTCCTGTACTTTGAGAGCACAGACCTGGCCGAAAGGCCTCTCTGCAGAGAGGATGGCGTGCGAGAGATGCTTATGAAAAGGATCTTCGGCCTCTACAGCGATCTCGAGCTGTTCAACCTCAAGACAGACATCGCAGCGGAAGGGCCTGGCGGTGGCGTTCCTAGTCCGCGGTTCTCCCTACTGGTCGATCTGTCCGAGTATCTGCAAACACCTCTCCACAAGCTGCTCCGTGTGTGGGAGGAGATGTTTGATAAGAAGAGAAGGACACTGTACTTTGACGAAAATGCACTGGACTTCTACTTCTGCAACATCTGTTACGTCTTTGACTGCTGCATGCACGACTCAATCCACATCAGAAACAAGATCAGAAGAGCCTCGCCAGAGAGCGGTTCTGCAGGCAAAAGGAGAATGGGCAGCCTACACAGGGTATTTTGCACACGCGGAGACAGCGCGCAGACAGAGCATGCACACGAGACAGAGAGTTCGTTTGTCGCCAGGTGCTACAGCGCAAGTCCCTGTGTGTCAAGCCTGTTTCTCTACTTTGCGACGCAGGCCAAGGTGCCCTGCAGACAGCTCAGAGGCCCTAGGAAGCGCTTTGTCCTGAAAAGGGAGACGAGCCCGCAAAGACACAAGGCTATCCGGCACGAGGTGTTCTACTCGCAGTGCCACCATGCTGGTGTGTGCTTTGGAAACAGTAAGTGCCTGTGCTGGAAGGGCATGACGTACTGCGAGGACATGTGCTTTTGCGAGTGCTGCGACAACTACTTTCCAGGGTGTGCCTGTAGAGTCTGCGACACGAAGTGCATGTGTATGGTAGTTGCCCGGGAGTGCACTGCAAGATGCACATGCAGGAGGTGTCTGAACCAGTTTCTGGCTGCAGGCGAGGAAAAGAAGACGTACGTTGGGAAGAGCCTCATAAGCGGCTTTGGCTTGTTTGCTGGGGAGAACATAAGGGCAGAAAGCCTCATAGTGGAGTACACTGGTGAGATCATAACGAACGTCGAGGCAGAGCGAAGGGGCCACTTCTACGAGAAGATGCAGGTGTCGTACCTCTTTGATGTTTCGGTCAAGAACAACAACGTTCACCATACCATCGACGCCATGACAATGGGGAATAATTCGAGGTTTGCCAACCACTCGAGTAGGCCAAACGCACGTGCAAGGTCTGTGCAGGTGAACGGTGTCAAGAGAATCGGCATATACGCATTGGAGGACATCAGAAAACACACTGAAATTGTGTTTGACTACCAGTACAGCGACGAGCACAAGAGAAAGTATAAAATTCAGGAGTAGTTGCACTACCGGTGTGCAGGCGAACGGTGCTCCTGAAGGCAGACACAAGCGATGCATCACTCATGAGAATGAAAACCAGCACTTGGAAACAACATGCACGCAGGCAAAGAACGGAAATATGCGGGCATGGCTCTCACTAAATTATCGTTTTATTTACCTACCCAAACTTGTCTTTCGATGTGCGAGGAAAAGATTAAGCTGGCCATTGCAACAAACAAGAGCGAGCTGCTCTCCGAAACTCCCCTCGATTTTGAGTTCAGCGACGGAACACAGATTTTGCACTGGGCAGCGTTTTTTGGAAACAGGCTGCTGGTGAAACACCTGGTGGATTCAAATGCTGATGTGGAGAAAAAAGGCGGAAAGTACATGAGCACGCCAATGTTCTTTGCTGCATACAACAGAAACCACTCTGTGATGAGGCTGTTGGCAGAAAGACACGCAGATGTCAATTGCAGAAACACACTGCAATGGACTCCGCTGCACGTCTGTGCATACAACAACGATGCGCTTGGCTTCATTCTGCTTCTTTGCCATGGTGCCGACGCAAACGCCCTGGACAGCAAGAAAAGAACGCCATTTGCAATTGCAAGAAGTAGAAATAGCAAGAAGGTTGTCGCGTTTGAAAGACTGCACGACCGACAAAGAGGTACTGAACGGGAAAGTGCAATGAGAAGCATGGGGTTTTCTGCGATGCTTCTGTTGCACTTCGCCGTGCTCTACTCTCGCTCCATCATTCTGGTGCTCATTTACATGTTCATTCTTTCAAGGGTCCTGATACACTATAAGCTCATGGCGGTTCTCAATGCAATGTTCTTTGCCACACTGGTTTTTGCAGTCGACAAAGCGAACGGACAACTTCTCTACCTGGTTTACAGGTACACTGTCCTCTATTGGCACATAAAAAGCAAAAGACTCAGACCCAGGCGCAGAGGCACCCTCAAGGAGGCCAAGCACCTTGTGTCTCGTCTGCTGAGCGAAAATAACTATAACGAAAAAGCGTTTTGCTACACATGCATGGCACAGAAGGACAATGCAACAAGGCATTGCAGCATGTGCAACGCCTGCGTAGACAGAGCATCCTACCATTGCCTGTTTTTTGAGAGATGTGTCGGAAAAAAAGACAGCATGGACCTGCTTGTATTCGCTATACTTACAGCATACATGTTCTTTGCTATCAAAAGGGAAACCAGGTACAACAGGTTCCTTTGCTCGATCATGAGCATAGTAGTTGTTCTTGCGAGCATGCTTGCGCTAAGCATTGTGTGCAAACACTTGAGCTTTTGTCGTGTGGCAGCGAGCTGTACTGCTGAAAGCGGTGACGGGCAGAGAAGTTATGTATAGCGGGACGTTTCTTCTACACCACTGCAGGCTTTGTGGAGGCCAGAGCCAAAAGCCAGTGTGCAGGCAGAACAGGTCTCTTTGCAGCATTCCACCTCCGCACTTAAGCTGCATTTCGAACCCATGCTATGTCTGCAGTAACGCTGGCTAAGCGCCGTCTCATGAAAGACTTGAAGGCTCTAAAGGAGATGAGAGACGAGACAATCTATGCCACGCCATTTGAGGACAACATACTCACATGGTGTGCCGTCATCATCGGCCCAAAGGATACGTTTTTCGAGGATGGCACCTTCAGTCTGATTCTGAGCTTCAAGGAAAGCTACCCACAAAGCCCGCCCGAGGTAAAGTTTGTTTCAAAAGTGTTCCATCCCAATGTGTATGCCAGCGGCGACCTCTGTCTGGACATTCTGAAAAATAGATGGTCTCCTACATATGATGTTTATGGTGTTCTTATGTGCATTCAGTCGCTGCTAAACGACCCAAACGTGAATTCCCCTGCCAATTTAGAAGCAGCAATTCTTTTCAAAAACAATGTTGAGAAGTACATAGAAAAGGTAAGAGAGAGTGTCGAATTAAGCTGGAACACATTAAGATAATAGGCTGTCATGCAACCTCTTGATAGTCTCTCAAAGGCCTATTTTTCAAAAAATAATTAACGAGAAGTGCGTTTATTGCAACATCTCATAAAGTACTATTAAGTGACGTTGAACTGTCGTCAAACGACCTCCTAGCAAGCCATAGGCTGTATGCATTATTTTACCAGGCCGTGTATTCGGCTAGACCAGAGAGTCTCCTTTTCTACACCGTTTCACATCTTAGTGTAAGGATCAAGAACCTTTCTGTCAAAAACATGTGCCGTCCCGGGATCGAACCGGGGCCCTCTCGCGTGTTAAGCGAACGTGATAACCACTACACTAACAGCACTGCATACAGTGCATGGAAAAAATATGTAAAACATAGCTTCACATCATGCACAATGTAGAAAGCAGGCCCCTCTTATGGACGATGGATGCAATGGAGGTGGGTGGAGACCAATACGAGACCTGATAAGCTTTTTCGAGAGTGCATCGGGGGGACACTGGATACAGGGGGGTGTGTGCGATAATTCTCTGCGTGCAAGCAAGGCGGTGCTAGAGGAGACATTTCCGTCGGTGTCTGCACACGGAAGACGCCTTCTCTTTGAGGAAAAGGTGCGGAAGTTTAGAAGCGAGATTCTGGATGCGAAGGTTGGCTCCACACAGGGCTCTAAAGACGCTGTATGTGCGGAAAGGTCACAGAGGCAGCGGATTCTGCAGCAAAGGCGGGACGCAGGACGTAACAAAACGATTGTCACAAGCCACATCTCAATGCTGCTTCGTGGCAGAGAGAGGGACGACAGTGTTCTGAGGCCAAGCATGCTGGACACAAAGGGTGGCGCTGTGTGCCTGGAGAAAGGCACACTCACAGAAAATGAGCGCCCTGGTCTTGATGCGTGACGTCTGGTCTGCAGCAAATAAAACAGAAAGCTGTGCTTAAGAATCTGTGTTTATAAAAGGCAGAGAAATGCTGCAGTCATTCTGCGCAGGGCAGGCGGCAGACATCGTGCACTCTGCCTACACCAAAATTCTCTTTACCGGCTCACCACCGTCTGCCGCCGTAGCCACGTGATCTATTGTAGCCGCCGTACCTAGAGAACCGCCGCGAGTCACCGTCTGCAGAAGACATATCGCGGAGCTCCCTTGGCACGTCCTGCTTTGCGTCGCTGAGAATCCTGACCAGGTCCCGTGCGTTGTTTCTGTCCATATCGGTGAAGAACGTCACTGCAGTGCCCTCTGCAGTGTTGCCGCGCGCTGTTCTTCCGATACGGTGCACGTAATCCTCGCAGCTTCCTGGAAAGTCGTAGTTCACAACCATCTTGACGTCCTTCACGTCCAGGCCACGTGCAGCAACGTCTGTTGCGATCAGAATCGGGCGCCTGCCGCTCTTGAAGTCTCCAATCACACGGTCGCGCATGGCCTGTGTCTTGTCGCCATGAATTGCCGCAGCAGGCATCCTTTCCTGGAGAAGGGTGTACTCAATGTCGTCGCATGTTCTCTTCATGTTGCAGAACACGATGACTCGCCCCTCGACATCCCGCAACACACGCAGGAGAGACTCCTGCTTCTCACGCGGGCTGATTACCTCGACACGCTGCAGAATGCGTGTGTTGGACGTCAGGTCGTCGCTGCCGATGTTTACCTGGATGTAGTTTGTCATGTAGCTTTGCGCAAGGTCGCGCACCTCCCTCGGCCACGTTGCGCTCCACATCAGCGTCTGCCTCCCCTCGTTTGTCTGCGGAATGATCTTACGCAACTGCGGCTCAAAGCCCATGTCCAGCATTCTGTCTGCCTCGTCCAGCACCATGAACGTCACCCTCTTCAGCGGCACAAAGCCCTGGTCGTGCAGGTCAATAAGCCGTCCGGGCGTGGCAACAAGCACCTCAACGCCGCGCAGAAGAGCCTGTTTCTGTGGCTGCGACGAGACGCCGCCATACACAGCAGCTGTGGAAAGACCAAAGAAGCGGGAGTATGTGTCGATCTCTTCCTGAATCTGCAGACAGAGCTCCCTTGTCGGTGCAAGCACAAGCACAATGGGCCCGTCGCCCTTTCTAAGCGGCTCCTGTTTCTGTGCGTGAACGAGTGCAGGCAGCGCAAACGATATCGTCTTTCCAGACCCTGTCTGTGCAATTCCAACCATGTCGCGACCCGAAAATGCCATGGGCCATCCCTGCGCTTGAATGGGCGTGGGCCCCGTGTACTTCCGCAGCTCGAACTCCTTCAGCACTGCGTCCGGAAAGTCGATATCACTGAACTGCGCAATCGGCTTTGGCACGTCTGTGCCCCGAACTCGCATGTCGTTTCTGCGGCGAAACTCCTTCACATCCTCTTCTGACATGCTTGCAATGTGCGCCTTCTCCTGGTAGAAGTTCTTCTCGAAGGGCACCGGCGGCAAGTCCACGTCAATCGGACGCAGCCCCCAGGAGCCGCCCGCACCCTGTCTCTGCTTTCCCGCTCCACGGTATCCGTCAAAACCACCATACCGACTGTGCGAGCCTCGATCTCCGGTCCTCCATCCCCTGTCGCTATCCCGAGATGCAGAGCGCCACGTGTCGCTGCCTGTGTCTCTTGGGCCTCTTCTGCTTCCAAACTGATTCGACATTGGGGCTGAAAAAAATTGAGTTTAAGAGGGCGACTGCTGGCACCTCATATTGCACGGCCGTCCTTGTAGCAGAAGCTGTATCGATCTACATTTCCGCAGTGCTTGTAGTACTCCAGCTGTCCTATGTCAAACGCATACTCGTCTGCGCTCTCAGTGCTGCGTGTTGACTCCTCACGGAAGACCGCATGGGCCTCGCGCGTCATACCGGCATCATCGGCATCTTGCGGACTGCTACCAACGCCGACTAAAACTTCACGCGCCTCGTGCTCTGCCCGCGCAAGGTCCACGCCGTCAAGGAGCGCCCTCACCGCTCTCTTGCCGCTTATAACGTCGTCGAACTCGGCAAGCACGCCAAGCTTCTCCGCAACCGTCCTCACTACGCGCAGGACGTCTGCCTCCTGCAGGAGCCCTTTGCTGTCACCGTGTTTCTGTGGCCCCTCGCCCATGCGGATGCAGCAGGTGAAAATTTATGATTCTTATTGCAGAAAACACACGCCCCCAAATGGCACGGATGCACAGCAAGGGCAGAGGTGTGAGCGAGTCGACAGTGCCCTACAACAGAGTAAGGCCCCACTGGGTGACACAGTCGAAGGATGAGGTTGTAGGGACGATCCTGAGTCTGAGCAGAAAGGGGCTCAAGCCGTCCGAGATCGGCAAGATCATGAGGGACGAGTATGCAATTGGCCACGTCCGAAATGTGACTGGAATGAACATTCTTCAAATTCTGCGTGCACACGGCCTTGCGCCGGCCATCCCGGAGGACCTTTGCGCACTTCTTGACAAGCGTGCAGGAATTCTCAGCCACCTTAACACGTTTCGAAACGACAAGAGCGCGCGCTACAGGTTGAATCTTGTCGAGTCCCGCATGTACCGCCTTGCGCGGTACTACAAGAGGACAATGGTCCTCCCCGCGACGTGGAAGCCGCACGCTGCCTCTAAATAAATCACTCAGAGACCTACTTTATTCTGCTGCAGCAAGACCACGCCCGCTGCAAACCGCGTCTACACAGCGGCTCACAAACCCATAGTAGGGACGCATGCGCGTCTCGCACCCACGAAACTCGGCCACGATGCTGCTTGTGTTCTCCACGCGGAACACAAGCGCAGCGTCTGCAAGCATAACCTCAACGCAGAGCACGCCGCCTCTGTCCGAGACTGTGACACTGTGCTGGGCTTCAACAAGGCGCAGGTCTTTCAGAAATGCCCTCGCCTCTGTGTATGTTTTGAGCACGGCTGCAACAGCCTCCGTGAGCAGCATGCCGCGGAGTTCGTGCTCTCTGGGAAACATGCTGTACACAAGCCTCTCGGGGACGTCACGCACGTCGACAGAGATGTCTCGGACACGCATCGGGTCGCCGTCGACGCCGAAGCTGCATATGTACTCCCCTGCACGCATTCTGAACAGGCCCTGCTGCAGCGCAAGGACCTCGACATCAAATGCAGAGACTGTGTCTGCATATGCGCTGCGTGCTGTGTCGAGCTCAGCCTCTCCAACGCACCTGCCTGCAATTGATGCCTCGAGCGCCTGCACTTCATTCTCGAGCACCTGCCTCTGCGCAGTCTGCGCGTCAAGCTCTGCCTGCATGCCCCGTTCGATGCCAAGAAGGTCGGAAAGTTCGCTGCGGCACGAGGCAATCACCATTTTCTGCTCTTGGATTATTCTTTCTGCAGTCTCGGGCGGCGTCTCAGGCACGCCGCTGCCCAGGCACGCACGCAGGTCCTGCAGCCGTATCTCCTGCTCCCTGCACTGCTCCCGTACCACCCTGACCTGCTCAAGTACTGCCACGTTCTGTGTCTCTAGCGCATTGAATTCCTCAACCATTCTGTTTTTGTTCCCCGTGATCACCGAGCCCAAGCCCAGCTCGCGTGCCTTGCGGATCTCGTACCACCGGATCTTTGCCTTTGCTCTGCACATCTGTTTCAGCGCCTTGAGCCTGGTGCCAATCCCATCTTCCCGAAACATGGCCAGGTCGATGAACTGCTCCTGCACCCTTGTGCTCTCGTCCTCCTCTGCCATTCTCTGCTCCAGAAAGCTCGTGAACTCACTGAAGTACGCAATCTGCTCGTGTAGAAAGTTTCTGTAATAGAGCACCATGTCCGGCGCTGGGCGTGTTGCGGACTTCGAGACTGTGTCGCGCCGCCTGTTGCCCACTGCCGCCTGGTAGTAGAACCTGACACCATGCCGCGCTAGCTCCTCGTCAAGCCTGATGCACTCTCGCGCATCGCAGACCATCCTCCGGACGTCCGCAGTGTCGATTGCATCCTCTGCTGCGCAGTCTCCCGCATGCTTCTGCTGTGCAGTGCCGTCCGTACCATCCTGGTTTCCCTCGTTCTCCTTCTCCGTCTCACAGAGCACACCGTCCCTGCATTCGCCCAGGATCGCCGCCATGTTCATGTCAAAGAGGTTCCTGTCGAACTCCTGCTCCAGCTCCCTCTGAATCGCCTCCTCGTCGTCAGTGCTTGGGCACTTCACAGTGTCACCGCACGGCCTGCTGCAGTCGAGAATATCAACAGTATCCGAGCAGTCCAGCCCTGCGCATGTGTCCTCCGCCGCAGCCTGCCTCTCCGCAGCGGAGTAGAAGTACTTAATGTCTGTAGTGCCCCACGACACGCGCTTTCTGGGCTCCTGGCTCTCCTTTCTGTCCATCGGGGCCTACACACACAAAGTTTTTACTCCGGCGGCTGTGCCGCGCACCCGAGCCGGCCTCGCTGCTCCCCTGCGTCCCATCTGTTGGGGCTGTCGTTTGCCGCGTCTCGCACACCCGGAAACATCATGTGCATGTTGATGGGCTCTGAGTTTCTGAAGTACTGCGCCAACTCTTCGTGCGACTGCGCCCGGACTCTCTCGTTGATGCGGGGATCCTTTGCCCACAGCGGCGTGCAGAACCCAACGTCCATCCCCACCTCGTCGTCGGAGTCGATCGCAGGAACAACCGTCCTCGGCTTATAGTTCCCCGGGTTGAAGCCCTGTGTGCGGAAGGGCGACCTCCGGAGGCTGTTGATCACCGCTGCGCGGTACAGGTTCTTCTCCCTGAACAGGGCCTCGCCGCCTGTGCACACAGCAAGCTGCGACTTGAGCTGTAGAAACGCGGCATTCAGCTTCAGGTTCTCGTCGGTGCATGCTTCTTGCACTGGCTCCTGCATAGACACTCCTGTGTCTGGTGACTCTGCGCATGCAGGTGTTGCTTTCGCTGTCGACGCCATTGTGTTGTGCATGTTCTCGCGCTCGTTGCAGGGCACATCGTTGCATGCGTCCAGCACTGTAGGCACCGTCTTCTCCCGCTGTACTTGCTTCTTCCATACGATCGGCCTGCGTTTTCGGATCCTTGCCACGGGTCTTTCCCCACACACACCCGCCGTGGGCGCGCTGTCCTTGCAGGCGTGCAGCCTTGCGGCCTCGTCCACACGCGCAAGAAACTCACTCTCGACCTCCTTGACAAGCCGCTGCCACTTCTCAAGCATCCTCCTTTCTAGCATCATGCCCCCGTGCAGAACACCTATTTCTGCGACAAGGCAATTGGTGCGGAAAAAGGGACATATAGGACATGCAGCACGCGCCATGGGTACGGGGCTTGTTCTGCGCATACAGCAGGAGCGCAGCATGCACGGCCCGGGGGATGTTGTGTCTGGACACGTCAGCATCAAGACCCTGCAGCCGCTGTACATATACGGTGTCGAGCTGAGGGTGTGCAAGAGGTTTGAGGCAGCGTGCACACCGCTGCCCCCCGGCACCGAGCACGCATGCGAGCACGCTGTCTACGACAGGACATTCACGCTGTACAGAAACCCGTTTGAATTCGAGGAGTTGTCGAGCGGGCACCATGTGTTTCCCTTCGGAGTCCACCTGCGGGAGACCGATGGCGCGTCTGTCGACGCATGCATTGCCTTTGTGTCAGGCTGCTATACACTCCGGAACCAGTACTTCCTGGAAGCTGCAGTGCACCATCGAGAGCAGGGTGTTCTGCACACGGCGCGCAGACGCGACAGGGTTTGCGTCGCAGAACGTGTGCGCGCAAGAGGCCGTAGCCCAGCGCATATAGACTTCTCATACTGCCTCTGCCTGCTCAGCACAAGCTGCATAGTCGAAACCGCGCTGGACAAAGAAGTGTACTTTTCGGGCGACGTGGCGAGGCTGAGCGCAGCTGTACAAGAGCGCGCGGGTCTCAGAATCAGCGCACTGTCTGCAGAGCTCTACCAGTGCATGGAGGTTGATATGGGCGGGAAGCGGATGCGCGAGAGAAAGCTTGTGTCAAAGACAAAAGGATACCGCGACGCGGCGACCGGATGCTTTCTTGCAGACGTGCGTATTCCATCCACGGTGCCTTCAAACGTGTTTGAGCAGTACCTGCGCCTTGGAAACGTGCTCTGCGTTATTGTAGCGTTTGACATGTCGCTTCCTGTGCGCATTCAGCGGCGCATCTGTGTTGTGAAGACGGTGCGTGCGCCGCTCGACGCGGAGGAGGATGTGGATGTCATTGAAGCGACGACGCAGCAGACACGTGTATTCCGCGTTTGAGCATAAATAAAGCATATTTATCTCTTTTCGTGCATAAACATGGAGTACAGTGGCGACACAAACAGGCGGTTCATAGGGTGTGTTGCGCTCAGCCGCGGTAAGGTCCCGCTGGTTGGGCTCAGTGTGTACGACACGGTGACGTATGCGCTGGACGTCTACGAGTTCACCGACACGCTACTATTCACAGACCTCAGAAGGCATGTGCTCGCCAGGGAGATCTCGGTGCTCTTGGTTCCGGAGACGCAGGTACGGATCTTCGGGGACACGGTCTGCGGCATGGAGACTTGTCTGTGCGAGGTACCCAGGGCCCACTACGATGCAGCCGCTGGCGAAGCGCTTGTGAGCAGCATGATGAGCGAGGACTTTGTGCTGAAGTTCAAGAACGAGGAGAAGTACTTTGGACTGAGCTCAGTAGCAGCCCTTGCTGCTCACCTGACGGGAAATCTCGGCCTGAGCACAAGGACACATCTCTCGAGCGTGAATTTTCTGCGCTCGGAGGCAAGGCTCTTCATGTCGCAGAAGACAATCGAGGACCTTGAGCTTGTGGACAGCATTACAAAGGGCGGGCCGAGCTTGTTCAGCGTGCTGAGGGCCACAAAGACAAGAATGGGGACAAGGCTCCTGCGGAGGAACATCATGGAGCCGTCCTGCGACGTGGACGAGATATGCACGCGCTACGAGCTTGTGCGGCTCCTGAAAGAGAATCCGCGCGAGGCTGACATGCTTGAGAAGTGCCTTGACGGCTTTGTCGACACAGACCAGCTCTTCTCAAAGATGTCAAAGTGCACTGCCCCGGGCAACGGGCACGAGGCTATTTTGGCTGTTGCAGAGCTGTGCTCCCTCGTCTACTCGGCGAGGAGCCTTGCGGAGACGCTCGACGCGTGCAGCTGCCTCGCAGAGAGCAGGATCCTTGCTGAGCTACGGCAGTGCCTTGGTGACACGAAGATCGGACATGTTGAGACGCGGCTGCGAGAGTGTGTTGAGGAGAGGTTCTTTGGCCCCAAAAGCGTGCTGAACAGCAGCCAGCACATGTACTCCCTGAGACAGGGTCTAAACCCAATTCTCGACCTCTCCCGCAAGATATACTTTGAAAACCTTGAGGACCTTGAGAGGACCGTGCTGGAGGACTACCCCGAGAGAGTCCACCTCCACCACGACCCGAAAAAGGGATACATTCTGAAGACGCGCGAGCTGAGCATTGCAAGAGACATAACACTGAGGAGGAGTACAAGCAGGCCGAGGAGCAGCACTCCCTCGCAGACACCGCCTCGTGCCTCTTCCGTGCTGCCTGGGGCCTCCTCAGGGGCTGCAGCGTGCGGTATGGGCTCGGCAGACACGGACTGCAGCGGGCTGCGCTGCAAACGTGCTTTTTCCGATGCGGTCTACCTGTTCAAGAGAAACGACACGCTCTTCTTCACGACTTTGGAGATACAGAAGATCAACAACAGGCTCAGCGATGCAAACGACAAGATTGTGGAGATCTCGGCAGGGATATGCGCCGCAGTGCTGCAGGATGTGGGCGAGGCGTGCAACGCGCTGAGAGTGCTGAGCGAAAGGATTGCCCTGCTTGACATGCTTTTTTCCTTCTACACGTTCTCGCAGAGGCACGAGACAACTATTCCGACGTTTGGAGACACGTTTATCTTCACAGACTCGCCGAGCATGTTTCTCAAGAAGCAGAAGGTCAGAAAGAACAGCTTCTATGCATGCGGCCTCCTGAACTTCAACATTGTTACCGGAAGCAACATGTCCGGAAAGACCACATACACAAAGCAGGCTGCATACAACGCCATTATGGCCCAGATTGGATGCCCTGTGAGCGCGAAGTTTGCTACGACCCGGGTGTTCAGGCACATTCTGACAAGACTCAGCAACGAGGACGACGTCAGCCGCAGGCTGTCGACCTTTGGTGTGGAGCTCTCCGACACAAAGCTTATTCTGGACTATGCAGACGGCGATAGCCTTGTTCTGATCGACGAGCTCGGACGCGGCACAAACAGCGCAGACGGAATGGCCTTCGCCCTTGCTGTGTCCGAGTGCCTCATCGAGAAGAGGTCCTACGTCTACTTCATCACGCACTTTCGAGAACTTGTTGCGCATCTTGAGCACCACTCCTGCGTCAATGTGCTGCAGTCCTCCGGGTTCAGCATCTTCTCGGGTGTGTGTAGGGCCACGAACGGCATCGAGATGGCCTCTGAGTTTGTGCCAAAGCTCTACATAGACGACGCACTGCGCTTTCGGAGAGTGCTTGCCATGCGCCACGGGCCGGCGAGCATAGAGTTTGACAACGCGTACGTGCAGCTCGCTGTGCGCATCGCAAACAGCAGGGACAACGAGGAGAGACGATGCCTGCGCAGGGAGATTGCGGTCCTCCTTGGCTTTGGAGGCTGCTAGCTGCTGCCGCACATGATGAAAATAAAATTGGCGGGAGGGGCGGGATTTTTGCATGGTGGAGGACAGTAGAGCGGAAAAGGAGCGGGGACGCCCTGCAGGGCCAGTTTGCAGTGACATACCCCCCGGCAGCAGCTGCGGGGCAGACGCGCACACCGGCACACATGCAGAGAGCAGCAGGCACGGCGGAAACAATCTAGATAGCATCTCGCAGATAATAGACAGAAGAAACAGGCTTCTCAATCACATTCGCAGGGAGCAGTTTCTGATATGCTTTCCAAGTACCCTGCCTTTCCAGAACGAGCACCATGCCCTTGAGTCTCTGCTACCCTACCACCTCTTTGCAGGCGGAACGCTTGAGGACTTTCTCTTTGCAAACACAGTGTCTGTAGAAAGGAGCCTCGACGTCGATGCGGTTGTCAGGCATGTCAGCGAGAGCATCTGCGCAACAGAGAGGAGCTTCGCGGGAAATCGCAACATGATCCTGGATTTGATGGACCTTGAGGCACACAGGTTTATTCTGAACAAGTATGCAGCACGTGCAGACAGCACTGCACCAAGTGCCTGTGGACCCCGCAGACAGGCTGCTGCGCCGCAGCGGGGCACAGAGAAAAAGCGTAGCGCAGTTGTTCGCCTCCGGCTCAGCCGCGAGGAGCTAGAGTCGCACAGATATGTCCGCGCAGTGAACGAGAAACTGTTCTTCAGGAGAGAGCAGTAGCTCTCAATAAATTGCACATATGTCCGCATCACAGCTCATGTTCGGGCGTGTCTGTACCCACAGGCCCGCACATTGCGCCAAGAAGGGCGTCATATCTTCGAAGTGCACCGCAGAGCTCGTCAAGTCGTGCAACCAGGTTTTCCGCATCGAAACTTTCCTTTTTCAACACCTCAAAAAATGCCTCCGCCCTGTTCAGAACATCCTGCTGCACACTAATTGACTTGAGCATACATTTAGGGTTGTCCGGCATCTTTGCGCTGACAATGTGCTCGACAACCTCGTTTATGACGTCTGCATACGTCTCGAGTGCGCGCACATGGCTACCAGACCTGATTGCCTCGCAGAGCTCACCGTACCTTTCCTCCCTCATGCGTTCCGGGGGCCTGCACGGAAAAGCTTTTGCAACAGAAACAACCAATGGCTGGAAAGTTTATTCAGTCTGCGCAGGAGCTTCTGCTGCAGGCAGTGTCGTGTCTGCAGGCCTTGCGCCCACTTTCTGCGCCCGCGAGTAGAGCCTGAGCCGCGAGTTGCGCGACAGACAGCACAGCACGCCACCTGCGCAGAGGTGCTCGAGAATCTTCTGCGCAACGCCGACATTCAAGTTGAACTTCTCTGCAACCGACGGCGCAGTCACCAGAGAGGCCTTTGCTACATCCCGCTCGATCTTCGAGAACACATCAGCTTCAACTGTGACCGACCTCCTTACTGCCTCCCTGGTCTTGCCCTGTGTCCACTTCTTCTTCTCTTTGTTTGAAGTGCTTGCTATCTTTGCAGCCTTCTTCTCCTTCGACTCAAGCACCTTCTTGACCATGGGGTGAAATTCTGCCCGCCCAGCACACGCCGCTTACCGACAGTCGCACCCTGCCCATGATCGAGTGCTCGCTGTTCTCTACAAAAAAGTGTGTCCGGCGACTCAGAGCATACTTGGAAGCGCGAAGGTGGCGTTCTAGAGTTCTCGCGGAGACTGAGAGCGTATATGTAGGTGGCTGGTCGCGAGTATACGTCCTTGAGTCGCGCTCAAGAATCGTGCAGCGGTCAAGATACGATTACAACAAGGAGAGGAGGTGCGTGTGCTGCGCAGTGTCTGAGTCTGCTGTGCTTGGCTGCGACGACATGGACAGCATGATGCATGCCCTGGGGTTCAGAAAAGAAAAGACCCTGCGTGTGGACGGCTTCTTCTACACACACAGCGGCGTATGTCTTGAAATCACAAGGACCGGTTCTGGAGGGCACGGAGACTGCGGCGAATGGCTGCTGGTGCTCTACAGCAGGGCAGAAACAGCTGCAGAGGGCGAGCGACTGGTGCTTGAAGCAAACGCCTGCCTGCGGCCGTATGCTGTGTTCACAAAGCCAAGCGTCGAGTGGTTCAACCGCGGGCTTGCTGGCGGTGTGCAAAGTACGCCCGGCGCCTAGCCTGCGCTCTGCAGAACCCATCCCCAGCATTTCAATGGAAGAAGCGAGCAAGCATCTGGAGCAGCGAGATTACAAGAGATACTTTGAGTGTGTCCAGCAGATGTACAGGCAGAATGAGACGCCTGCAAACAGAGATCTGTACAACAGCGCGCGGAGAATGTACGAGTCGCACAAGAGCGTTGTGGAGTTCAAAAAGAAGGACATGAGCGACCTGTATGGTCTTCTGGGTGTAGACAGAGGCGCCACGCAGGAAGAGATAAAGCATGCATACCGGCAACTGGTGCTGAAGTTCCACCCCGACCGCTCGCTGATTCCCGAGTCCGGCGAGGTTATGCAGATTGTAATGGATGCATACAACACGCTTGTCGACGTAGACAGAAGAGCACGCTATGACAGAAGCCGAGAGTGTAGAGTGCCCTTCGAGAGAGCTTCCGGCACCGGCCTTCATGATGTCGGCCCCTTCGTCTTCTACAGGCAGCGCTGCCACGTGTGGGTGCCCGAGGACGAGTTTGACGTGTACAGCTTCATTCACAGCATGGAGGATGCATTCAGTGCCAGGAGCTTGTACAGACGCAGAGTGCACAGAAACACATCAGACGCTCTTGATGCTGGATACATAAAGACGCTCCTGGCTTTTTTGGTTCTTGTTCTTATTGTTTCACTACTCAGCTAGCACGCTGTACTTGGACAGTACGCGGCGGGTAACTGGTGGTGAGACATGGCCTCCATGAAAGAACAGGCACTTGAAGGTGTCTCGGCGAGTCTGTATGCGCAAATTATGGTTGTTTATGCATATCGCAGCTGCGTTGAATTGTGCAAAAAAGAAGCCCAGGTTCGAAATGAAGATTTTCTTTGAAATAAAAGACATTGACAGGAAACCTGCATACGAGTGGGAAAACACATGGATCTCTGTTTCAATCGACAACGGAAGAGAAATCAGCAGCAAGCGTGCGTTTGTGACCGAGGTCGCGTCGTGCCACGAGCTGCTCTTTTCGTGGCTTGTCATTGTGTTTGGGTTCTTCAACAAGAAGACCTCTGAGGTTGAAAGAAACTGCTTCTGCAAAGTACCCTTAAACAAGTTCATGGATAGGCACGCCGGGTTGCAGAGGTACGCCATTCTGAGCAACGGGTACACAAGCACGTGCTTTGTAAACTCTTTGGGCGACTTTAAGTCTGTTGGAGAGATAACGCTGGAGTTTCAAGTGCGAGATAGCACTTTTGTGGAGGCAGAACCAAGCGTGTCTGACCCGCAATGGAGCACATTTCTCCTGAGTACCTCACCTGAAAAGATGCTGCTTGACCTTATTGTGGAGACCGTAAGAAGCCTATCTGTTCTGCCGAGTATCTCGCCTGAAAAGATGCTACTTGACCTTATTGTGGAGACCGTAAGAAGCTCACCTGTCTTGCGATGGGGTATCACTATGTTGGATGTGTCATTTGGAAACCTGCATGACATTCTCCATGTAAGCTACAAGATCAAGGACATTGTTCTTGCAGACATAACGCACTTCTACATAGGCTACATGTACCTGGTAAGGCACTTTGAGGATATGCTTCGCATGCAAAAAAACGCATATCACGAAAGACATTCTGCATCAGACGAAGACTTTCCTTCTAGCGGCATCTACAAAGCAACCCTTGAGGTGGACCTGTCTGCACAGCGCAGACAGGCCAGTGCCAGCCACGCCTACAGAATTAGATCACAAAGGCATTACGAGTACTACAGACTGATATTCTACTTTGCCATAGCCCCGTACGGAGGACAAATTGCAGCTACTGACGTCGAAGACAGGCTGCCGTGTGACACTCGCACAACAGGGACCACTTTTGATAAGATACTCCGTCTGCTTGGAATACCAGAACGGGATCTTCTCAATGTATGCATAACTAACGTTAAAGGAAAGTGCTCATTCATCGTCTTTCTATACAAGCACTACCTTGTTGTGTCCTTCCGCGGAACTACATCTCCTAAGGATATATACGAGGACTTTAGGTACGAGTACGTCAGAATCGGAGACGGATACACGCATATGGGCATCAAGGATCTGGCCGAGGGCTTTGTGCAGGACCATTGTGAGAACATTCGCGGGCTCATGTCCAGGCACGGAAAGACACATTTGCTTCTGACAGGACACTCGATGGGTGGCAGCGTTGCTATTGTTGTTGGGTACATCATACTGAGGACGGGCTTCATTGAAAACGCCAAGCTGAAAGTGGTGGGTGTCTCTCCAGCCCCCGTTTTCTCCGAGCACATTGTGCAAAACTGGCCATACCGAAACTTTCGGGCAATTGCAGTTGACTTTGACATTGTTCCATTTCTGAGTCTTGGGTCGTTTCTCGACTTCAAGTATATATGTTGCTGTTTTGGCTACCGCCTGAATAACAGATGCTATATCTCCAACCCACACAGGGAGGTGCAGAGACTCCAAGACTTTCTGCTGCACGAGAACATACACATGAAGCTCTACCTCCCTGGAATCATCGTTCATCTACGGTCTTTCAGAAGAACTAGCCCCGATGCACTTGACAAGCTCTGGAACCAGACAGGCGGCACAGAAGACGCAATCAGAGACCGTATGTTTGTTGGTGTGAAGAAGTATACCTACACCTTCTCGAGGCAAATATACTTTTCAAGTAACATGATAAACCCTCACCTTCCATGTGTCATTCAGAGGATTCTTGACACAGCACTAGAATCCTCCAAGTATATCGAAGACGCAAGGAAGAAGTCTTTGGACAGTGCCAGCACAAGCACTAAGAAGATCATTCTGGCATAGTAGCATGTGCAATAAAGTTGTAAATATATCCTATTAGTCTTTGTGCTGTCTTGACGCTGCCCTCATGGGTTGCAGCGAGGAAGAAGAAATTAGTAATAAAAGTGCAGTGTATGACTACAAAGCGTACCTAGAGATCATGCGTGACCTGGAAAGATGTTCAAATGTTGCTATCGCTTTGGACATGCTTTTAAGACTTGAAACGTCAGCACTAATGCCGCTTCAGCTGTACAAAACATTGACACGTACGCTAAATAAGATACTGCTTGATGGAAAGCACGTGAAGGTGGTGCTTAATGCATGGGCTAGGCTTATCATTAACAGGAAAGCAGCAGAGCTCATTGACGATCTCATCGAAGCTGTTCTTCTGCTTTCGAGCCCGGAGGAGTCGGCAGAGTCTGTAGAGCTCCTGTTTGATGTGTACCGTGTGTACTTTTTCAAGCATCTGAAAGAGTTGAAAGATGTCGTTGGGCTTGAACGCATATGCAGAGAGCTTAGTGCCGAATACGACGCGTTTATTGTCAACTTGCGAGGCGAATTCAAGACAAGCAAAGCTGCAAGTGACAACAGGTAGTAGTCATGCTTTGCTCTTTGCAGAGACCGGCTCACACAACTGCTTTAAAAGCATAGATACGTCTGCACTAGTTAGGTCTGTTGCAATCTCCTCACTGCATCTGATTTTTAGTATCTGGTGATCCAGAAACTCCGAAAGCAGAACCTGGCATTCGCTCCGTGCCTTCAGAAGAAGCCTCTTTTTAAGTGCATTAAACATGTCCAAAAGGAAGACATTTTTTGTGCCACTCTTGAGTCTTAGAAATTCAACAAACACCTGCTTTGCCTTTTTTGATACATTCTCGTAGATATGCAGTGTGCTTTCAACTCTATTTACGGTTCTGAAAAGTGCAATGCCAACTATTTCATCGTTGTATGGCACGAATGTAGTGAGATCCCTGAATATGAAATTAAACGATCTGACGTCAGAATGAGAAAACATATATGCAGTATCTTCTATTGTTCCAATGATCTTGAGGTTCTTTGTTCTGGATAGTGGAGCAAGCTCCTTGAATTCGAAATTCAGAAAGACCAATCTTGTTTGCACATCACCTGCTTTCCACGCATTATCTAGTTTTGCAAGAGCTGCATCTATGTTTTTGCGCTTTATGTCTGCACTTACTGTCTTTTCTGGAAGAACACGTGTGTGCTTTATGATTTTATCTATCGCCTCTGTCAGACCGCAAAATTTGCAGTTTATGATGACGTTATCTGGAAATAAGAACATCAGCAGCTTCTTTTTGCACCCGTATCCGTAAAACAACAAGTTGAAGTGTTCTAGTAACTCGTTGTACTCTGTCTTGCATTTCTTGTGAAATCCAAGGAGCTCAGAACCTGCTTTCATGTGAGGGATTCGAGCTCGATGACTATATCTGCATTTCCTATTTTTAAGAAGAGAGACAATGGCAGGCTTTTTGGTGCTGCGAAAGAACAAAAACTGTCTTTGCTTTTTTGAATAAGGAATCCTAGTTTTAATTTCCCAGAAGTCAGAGCACAAAGACACGTTTTTCGTATTTCTTGTATTCGTATATGACTTCTGACTCGTTTCTGAGCTTTCTCAATCGCAGTGTCAGATGAGGCCCAATATCCTGGAGGTCAACTTTGTTTTCTCTGAATATGTACCTGTGGTATCTGAAGAAAATAAAATCATTTTTGCAATGAAAGGAGGCCACCTGTCTGCCCTCTATGCGAAAGGGAAATAGCTTGGCAAGCCAGTCTACCACCTGGTCTCCCAAAGGTGTGTTGAAGTTATGCACAATAAGTTGGGGAATGTCAGGAGTGATTACGGCCTTGTTTCTAAGGTGTCTTTTGGACTTGTAGTTAATTATCTTGAACTCCACCTCGTTGCCGCTCATGTCTGTTATGCGGATGTACAGAGGCATCTTTGCGTTTTCTACGACTTTAACAAGCAGACTGTGCTCGGGGCGTTCTTTGTGTGACGGAAAGAATTGCGAATACGGAATTATCTCTTCAAGCTCTTTACAGAGCTCTATTGACGCCTCTCCCTCTGGATCCCTGCTTGTCGTTATCACAACGAAGGTGTCCATTTGGGGCTGGAATCGAGTCAAAGATATGCAAGACATGTTCTGTCTTGCTCTACCACTATGCACGCAATAAAGCTGCAGTGTTGTTTTGTGCTTATACTCTTATCTGTTTTCTAGATACAGACAGACGTCAACCTCACTGCTGTTGTACCAAAAGACGTCTCTTGCCTTCGGATTCTCTCTCTGAACACTGCAAAACCTCAAGTTGTAGTGCTTGGAAACGCACTCAACAAGTGATCTGGCAGAGACATAAACAAGCACAGAATCGCTGATCTTAAGTCCTGACTTCTTTCTGAGCCTTTGCAAAAAGCTGAAGAACTCTCGTGCAGCCTTCGTCTCCTCCAGCTCAGACGTCATCTCTGTGTCCAAGATTACGTAAAAGTCATCAAAGCTTGCACAGTATCCATCGCATATAATCTCCCTTCTGTGCAAAACCTCTGACTTGGTGACTTCTACACCACTATCCCTGACTATTTTTTCAGCCTCAACCAGCTGAGCAAGCACATCTTGTGGTAGCCTGTTAATTAAGCTGATTTTCAGCTTTATTTTTTCCTTGTCTCCGCACTTTCTTATTTCCGCAAAGTTGGGTCTAAAAGATGTTTTAAATGCATATTCGCTACTGCTAGGAAGCGATATCGTCATCAGGAAACACTCGTTTTTTATGACATCCCCGTACTCCAGCACCGTTGTCCTCATCTGTTCGTTGCAAATGACTTTTGCCTCTTTCAATGGTGTTTTGAGAGATATACCCTTGGCCTCCCTCATTCTCCTGACAGCTTCTATGACTTTCTTGGCATCGTCAAAGCTGTGTCTCTTTACATCTCTAAGGCGCGGAAACATCTCAAAATGCACACTTTTGAACTCGGTGCTGCTCTTTTCTGCTAGCTTTTGGTATGTGTACTCGCTGAAGAAAGGCGTAAAAGGTGCCATCATAATCGCAAACTGAACCAAAGTGTCTTTCAGAACACTTGATGCACCGCTCTTAAGCGTCTTTCTATTCATTCTTATGTACCAGTTGCTAAGATCATTTACAAAGCTTGTAGCATATCCCATAACGCCCTGCAGCATGTATTTACTCATATCCCTCTTCACTTTATTTCCAAAGGTGTTCAGCGTGTTCAGAATCCAGTCATCCATGCGTGTCTGCTCCTGGTCACCTGCATTTGGACACTCGCTATAGAAGTATATGCAGTTGTACCAAGGTATCAGAAGTGTCTTGAGCACCTCCCCCACACCCTCTTCCGAGAAGCACATGTTCTCTGCCATAACAACGGGGCTAGAGATAAGGTACAGCCGAAGAGAGTCAGCACTATACCTGTTTATCACATCCATTGGATCAGGATAGTTCTTTAGCCTTTTGCTCATTTTCTTTTTGTCGCTTGCCAAAACTATTCCATTGACAATGCAATTTCTGAACGAGGCTTTGCCAAACAGAACAGTTGAAATGACATGCATTGTGTAGAACCATCCACGTGTTTGATCAACACCTTCTGCAACAAAGTCTGCTGGCAGGCACAGATTGTCGCACTCGAACGGCCAATGCCTCTGTGCATAGGGCATGCATCCACTTTCAAACCAGCAGTCAAAGACCTCTTCAATTCTTCTGTACTTTTCACCGTCTTTGCATATCACCACGTCATCAACGTTCTCTCTGTGAATGTCGTCTATTTTGCGGCCAGAGAGACGCGACAACTCTTCAATAGATCCTATGCATATGTACTTTCCGTCACAATGCCATAGCGGAATTGGTGTTCCCCAAAACCTGTTTCGCGAGATCGACCAGTCTCTAGCCTCTGAAAGCCAGTTTTTGAACTTGTGTTCGCCTATCGATTCTGGAATCCAGTTGATCGTCGAGTTGCTTTCTAGGAGTCTGGGGATCTCACGCTTTACCCTTACAAACCAGTTGGGCACAAGCTTGTAAATTAGTGGTGTGTCAGATCTCCAACAAAAGGGATATCTGTGGTATACCTTTCCTTCGTATAGAATCTTCTTTCCAAGGTCTTTTATGATACTTTTGTCTGCGTCTTTGACATGCATTCCCTTATACTCAGGTACTTCCTCGTTGAACCTTCCATTTTCATCCAGTGGGGACGGCAGCAACTCATTTTCCTTGATTAGTCCTAGCATCGTCATCGCCTTGTAGTCATCTTCGCCAAACCCAGGAGAGCAGTGAACCACGCCTGTTCCATCTATTTCCGACACAAAGTCTGCATGGTAAACACGGAAAAATCCTTTCTCTCTGTAATGATCATAGTACATGAAAGGCTGATCGTATTCTAGATGTAGAAGCTCATGGCCTTTCACTTCACTTATAACAACAGCATCCTTGAAATACACATTCACCCTGTCTCTTTGCATAATAAAAAAGGCACTCTTCAGTCTGAAGATGGCATAGATGAAGCTTTGGTTTACAAGAATTGCCATGTGAGAGGGCAATGTCCAAGGCGTTGTTGTCCACGCAACCAAAGACAGTGAATAACCCTTGAATGGTTTACGCAACGGAAAGGCTACAAGTATTGACGGGTCGCTTACATCCTTGTAGTTTTGGTTTGCTTCAAAGTTGCTCAACGGCGTAGAGCATGCAGTAGAATATGGCATAACCCTGTGCCCTCTGTATACAGAATCCTTTTCGTATAGCATCTTAAATATGTACCAAATAGACTCCATGAAGCTACGATCCATGGTTCTGTATCCGTTTCTAAAGTCTATCCAAGTTAAAAAATTATGGACAAAATGTATAGACGTTATAGTCTATTGATTGCTTAACACTCGAATTTGAAAAAGTATTTAATTTGTCATACCTTCAAGCATTTTTGGTTATACTTTAAACTATCACGTCAACATACGTAGCAGTTGTCATAATCGTTGTATATAATGGTTTCCCTTCTTTCATCCCTTTATTTTTTATGAGCATTATTAAATAATTTAGGGGAAAATAGCTGTTTATTTAGAAAAGGTATCCATACATGCAAATAGTTATTTAAAACCAACTTGGTGGAGACAGTTCACAACTCCACATTAAATAACGCTACCTTTTAGCTCAGCTCCTCACAACAGCTACGTGCAGAAGCATTCTTCCTTGGCTCTCAACCAAGCTTGCAACAGTTTTCCTTAGTGCTATAGTTTAAATGAGGATGATATCCACATTTATTGGAGTTACAGTCTCCTTGGGGTACTTCCTGTGACATGGAGTTACCACATCATTTCAGATCATCACATAAACTACCACAACCTTGCACCTGTGGCTCTTCAGTTCAGCTCGGCAGCAAGAGACCCAATCCCAACCTCTTGCAACCTCACCATAAAGGTTATTTTCATTTCCTTGATGGTCATTTCATTCCTAGTATTATCGTAAACTACAATATCAAACTTGTTATATGGCCAAGCTTTGGGCCCGTTCTGATGTATATGCCGGACTCGATACACACGCCAGCGATTTCAACAACTCTCACGAAATTGTATGCATATTCCATAGATAGTGATATTTATTTATGTATTAGATAGCTTTTTATAACTATAAATAAAGTGCTTGACACATAAGATAGGTCATAACATGCAAAGAAGTTTTGTGTTTCAAACGCTTTAAATAAAGTTATCGCAAAAAGTTTAGATGACAAGGATTGCTTTTCAAAAGGTGTAAGTAAAGAAAGCCGAATATATGCAGAGACACATACGCAGTGAAGCATGTAAAGAGCAACTAACATGCTAATACAATAGTGCAGCTTAACGATAGCATGTTGTTTATTCACTTTTACTAGACTGCACTATTTCAAGCGTTTTTGAGATTTTTGTTTACAAGCACAACCTTTCTTCTTTTTTGTTGCACCTATTAACGCGGAGGTGCTATAACCTACAATTCTTAGAGCCAGGGATGCCATAAGATGTTTCGCATACATAGGTTCTCAGGGTCAGACGACTCGTTCATGATGTTTCTAATTTTTCCACTGGACATGGCGGAAAGTCTTGATGCAACTTCGCTGTAATTTCTTTTGAACATATGCTCGACAAACACCTTGATGAAATCCTCTTTACTCATAAAGACTGAGAACCTGTGTGCTAACGGAGCGAAAACACCCTCAAGACCCTCTTCTCTAAAGAGATGCTGGATATTCTGTGTCATTCTAAAGTAATCGTTTTCATCTGGTGTGAAGGGAAGAACACTACTTAAGGTCACTGTGGCAGAAAATACGCCGATTCCCACACGGCTAGGATGGTGCTGGTGCATGAACATTGCATAGGCAAAGGCAGATACTAGAGCATAGCTCTGAATGCTTTTTCTCTTAAACACAAAGAACGTGTGGCTGTCCCCGTATAGTTCCTCAAACCCATCAGAGAGTACGTTCTTCCTAACTATTTCCATTATCTTTCTGAAAGCTTTGAGCCTGAGCTGCTTTGTCGGAAGCTTATTGTTTCCCAGAATTGCGGGCGCCTCTGTATTGTCAACAACATGTTCTGTGTTCTTTTGTCCACTGTAGTGGGAATTTATTTGGTCGACATATTCGTAAAGACGCTCAAGACCTGGATACATCTTTTCTCCGGATAGCTTCTCGATTGCTGCAAGGTACTCAAAGAGAATCTTCTTGGGTGTTCTCTGTGTCTTGAACAGGTAGTCCTCAAGCAAGTCTCCGAAGAACACGATGGGTTCCGGGACTGCAACCAAGTCGACGTCCGAGGTTAGATTCACTGGTCTTGGAATGCCAATCAAGGTGCTGTAGAAGTCGGGACGGAGCTCCAGATCCAAATCAACAAGCTCAGCAAGAATAGAGACGTTGCATTCTGATGCACGGTGTCCAGAGCCGGCTACTGTCACAGAATAGACGTAGTCCTTTCCATCGGAGCCTACTGCTGTCAGCGACCTAGTGAGAAGTTGCCTGTTCACACAAAGGGCTGGTGCAGGTCTGAAATGGTCGATATATACTCTTGATGTGTGCTCTCTATATTCGTTGCGCCCAAACATGAGCACTCTGAATCCACCTAGGCGCCTAGTGAGGCCTGCGATGCCTACGTCTGCGGCGCCTTTGAATACATATGTCTTAAGGATGTTTTCTATGATCTCCAGCCATCTGTATGTCTTTAGCGCAAGCTCAACAAGAGTCATTGAATCACATGAGAAATCATCCAACAAACTGTCAAGCAGATCTTGGTTCCAGCATGAAGCTTTTGCAACGCTAATGACTCTTTGGACGATCTTTCTGAGGTCGAATGCAGGGATCTTTCCTTCTATCTGCGACGCTGCTGTGGAGAATATTGAGTCCAAAAGTGCATAGGCTGTCTCTTCTAGCGTGAACACTATCTTCTTCTTGAAAAATGAGATGATAACAGTCAGTCCAAGTTGTTCACGAGAGCTTTCGAATCGCGAACGCCCAAGAATGCTCTGGAGCCTGCGTGCTGCTGCTTCGGTTCTTTCTGTGTGCAGCGCAGGCGAAAGAAGCCTGTCGATCTGGATCTGTGCAAGCCGCAAAGCAGCCTGTGGAATGTGATGGAAGAGCTTATCAAGGCACATTTCGGAGCATGTACTTCCTTTTTCCACTATCTCGCCGATGAAGAAGCAACAGAACCAGGAGAGAGCATGGTAGCTGAGAAAGCGAATGCTCTCTCGCAGGTGTCTGCCGATATCTACCTTTTGCTCATACTCAAAATACCGCAAGCATCTTATGAAAGATTTGAATGCATCTCTGCTTCGCGAATACACTGCTGCATGAAGAAACGCCACAAAGATGTTTTCAATTGCATTCTGTGTTTCCTCGGCACTCTTTCCTGCCTTCTTCTCTAGGTACTGTCCCCAGTTAAACCAGCACCATGCGTTTGTAGGGCAGATTTGCACTGCACTTCTGTAGCTGTTATCAGATTCTCCAAACCTTGCAATATATCCAAACACAGTGCCTCGCTGTTCATCCGTGAAATACCCGACGTTCACCATTCGGGCTCTTCTCAGGCCCTGTTCGCGGTCATCCTGTTGCAGATATATCTCAAGTTCATTGCAGATCTTCTCGAACGCATCAGAAGGGCGGATGTTCTTTATGGCAAACACTTTGGCACCAAAGTGACTTGCAGCATCCCAGTTTCGCCTCTTGATCGCAATTCCAGTAATTCTGTTCAAGGTCCTTGCGAGCTCGTGTTGTAACTCGCTGTCGTTCTCATCAGGGCCAAACAAGCATTCCCGAAAGCTATAGAAGTATGCCCACTCTGCAAGAGGCGCGTTGCGAAAGGGTTCGCGGCGTGCCCATGCAGTGTGTGAGCGGCTGCGCAGCTTCTCTCCGAGTTCGACCACAGCCTGCACTCTGGAAAGAATGCGCGAGAATTGTGGTGTATAAAGAGGTGCCTGCGCAAGCTCCTGTTGTCCCAAGTAGAGAGCAGAGTCAAGATCCTGGCTGTGTGGATCGCATATGCATTCAAAAACAAACCTGTCGTAGGTCCTCTCCATCTTTGTCAGAATACCCCGTAGCTCGGAACCAGCGCCGCGGGATATAAAGTAGCTTTCGGCCTCTGCATTGTAGTCCTTTGTGGATGCAGAGACCTCGTAGAGCATGTCCCATTGTGCAAGGTTCTTAGCTGCATTCTTCCACTCCTCTTTCATAAATTCGGCCTCTTCGCGACTGAAGTTCTCCCTATCAAGATACTCGCCTGCCTTCAGTATCAGGCGCTGTGCTTCTCCGTAGTTTCCAATCAACATCTCACGAATGGCTAGGTCTGTTTCGCGGAGCATTGATGAGAATGAGCCATAGTAAAACTCTTCTACCTCTGCAATCTTGTATATTTTGTTTCTCTCGCTCAAGCTGAGACCGCCAAGGCCTGCAAAGGGAACACCGTGCCGGATTCTCACGTCCGGCACAAAATAGTTGAATACAGATAAAAACATTTCAACAGCAGTGCTGCTTCTTCTACTAGTGTTAAGTGCGTGTGCAAAGCCTCTGAAGTCCTTTTCAAAGCTCTCTACCCACCTGCTATCTCTTCCTACGAGGCTTTTCAAGTATGAAAAGAGAAGTTCAAGACATGCATTCTCGTTGTGGAAACATACATCTAGGATAACATCTCTCAGACTTGCTGGTACATACATCGGAAGTCGCTTGCGGAACTTTTCGAGACTTGAAAATGCTCTTTCAGCGCACGTCTCGACATGTGTTGTGTTTTTGGCCTCCTTTGTGTAGATGCCCTCGTAAAAAGTGTCGCTACCTACTGCATATAGTCTTGGCGTGCGAATGTCTAGATTCCCGTCTACCATTAGCCGTAAAAAGGTGTATGTCCAGTGTCTCTCAAACATATTCCAATCAAAAGACAGAAGATACTTCAGTCTTTCTACCTTGTCGAATGACAGACTCTCTTCAAACAGCTGATGGAACTCATTTCTGATGTATGGAATTTGCGATTGAAGACCTCGTACAAAGCATTTCTGGAGGTCCTCGTAGAAACGCACGTGTTTGCTACTTCGAAAGATATATACAACAAAGTTGAGGAAGCTCTCTGTGTCTTTTGAGAGGTCCAGAAAATCCAAGCCCTCGACATCTGTTGTTTCCATGATTGTAATGATCTCCTCAAAGACATAGAAGTCGTCCACGTGGCTTGCAAGACGGCCAAGAAACGCAAGATATCTCGCGTCCTTTGCAAAAGGATATTTCTCAACAACATATTGCAATTCGACAATGCTTGTCTTCGAACCAGATACCCTGGCATGTCCTGATGCCATGTCCACAAATGCATCCAGAAGGCCTTCTAGCGTTCCAAGTACAAGCTCATGATCAAATCCTTTAGGCATGTTCTCTCTTCCAAGAGCATGTACAAGAAGATGATACGCAATAAAGGGTGTTTTTCTTGTGCTGTGCATGCGTTCGATGCAGAAGTCAGGACAATGTCTGAAGAGGTGCTCAGCAAGTGCAGGAACTATGTCCTCCTCGCTATCACTGAGATGCTCACTGAGGTAAGTCAACATTTGTGCATAGAGATGTGCAGATTTTCCTCTGCTGATCTCGTGTGACAGGCACTCTGCAAGTGTGCGTGTGTTTGCACCCTCAAGATCAATATCTTCACCTATGTCCAAATCGAACTCCTTGTAGAGCTCAATCAGCTCCTTGCTTGCCATTGCCACACAGAAGTTGAATAGATGCGTGAACAATGTGCTGTAGCTCGTGTGAGGACCTGCAAAGCGGTATGCAGAAAGCAGAAGCCGCCCACCGACAAGCTTGTGTGCAGCACTTGCTGTACCAAAGAGCCTGTGGATTGCGTCGACTACTTTTGGAAGAATACGGAAAGTTATTAGCTCAGGTCTTTCTGTGAGGAGAGGAATGAGCACCATTAGATGCGTCTTGTACGAAACACCATGACCAAATACGCCTAGCACAGCATTCTCCATCGTCTCTGGGTCAAGAAGTGGTGCCTTCAGTGCTTCTAGTATTCTGGAGGGTGACTCACTGTACAATGCAAGCTGTGTAAAGAGTTCTGGTGTTGGACGGTGGCGGAAGAGATACGCGGCTTCTGAAAAGCCCATGTTGCTGTCTAGAAGAGCCACGTGGCTGTCTTTTTCTCTCATTCTTTCAAACACAATATCGTGTCGCAGACATGTAGTCCCGGTATCGTCTCCAAACATGCATGCATTTCTGAGAACTGCATCGCGTACTGTCTCTGTGTACTCTGCATCATGGTAGTCTGGACGCACGGTATCTAACACTTTGCGATTAAATACTACATGGGGCGCCACGGAATATATTGTGTTCATATGCTTATGTGTCATTCGTGTAGCATTCATACTCATGAACTGCATGTATTCTGTATGATAGAGGGAGCTGTATCTTGACAGTATGTGTAACAACTCAGTATCCTCGAAGGAATGGCTCATGTGCGAGAGAAGCAGGGCTGCGTTCACGGACATCTGAGAGCCCTCCTGGACTGCTAGCTTTCTGAGCCTTGGTGTCTGGGCTCTAAGGACGCTGCGCATGGACACTGACTTCTGCAACATCTGAACTACAAGCTCCAAGACATTAGTGCTGTCAAGGTGATCCAGCAGTGCCTCTGCAATGCACACATGGCGCTCAATAAGTGTGATTATAGACGTGTCCACATCGCCCAGAAACGCGCGAAAGCAGAGTGCGATGCGGTCTGCCTCTACAACTCTTGGAAAGTGTGATAGGATTCTTACCACTCTCAGAAAAACCTCGCCCGAGCAGTCTGCCATGAGAGCAACACAGATGCCTGCCATGTCGCTCACTAAATCTGCAGGGAAGATGCGAAGAACAGCAAGACACACACACAAATTGTTCCGTACATTTGTTCTTTCACTATGCAGACTGTGAAACGATGCACGAACAAGACGGTTCGAGAAGCTCGCTACAACCGCCCTGTTGCGGGCACCCAATACCATCTCCCTACAGTGCTCAATGAACATGTCGTTCTCGTATACAGGATCGACAAGATGCTTGCATATGCACTCCAGTGCGGCAGCAGTGGCTTCCTCTGTCTCTCGCAGCCTGAGCAGATAGAACTGACCTCTTGTTCTAAGGAGCGCGTCCTCAGGAGCCGCTGAAGACTCAGCACTACTTGCAAGCGACGCACTCATGAAAGCGGCGAGTTGCAGCTCGATTTCTAACTGTGGAAAAAGGCTTGACACGAACAACAAACAATCAAGAAGACCAAGAAGGTTGCTTCCTATTGCCTTTGTGCTTATATTTTTGCAGAATGACGCTGAGTACGGCTCCAGCATGTCCCTAACCTCCACGCCTCTTTTTCTTGAGCAGCACCTCAGCACAGCAAGTGCTGTGTTGCGAAGGTCCTGAAACGGCGACGAGAGACTTTCAAACAGCAGCTCCACAACATCACTGCTCACATCCTGTGTGCTAATACAAGCTTTCTCAACAAGATAGAGGAGAGTGTGGACTACAAGATGTCTATATCTGGGCCGCTCCTGTCCCATATAGAACAAGAGTGGGGGTACGAGAATCGCAAGTTTCTCGCTAGCCCAGTTTTCCTTGCTGCCAAATAGCTGTACAAAGGCTGCAATTCCGAGCGCTGCTGCACACTGCTTTCTTCGCCTTTTGAAGAACGCAAATGAAACAAGGATTCTAAGAATATCATCAAACAAACCGCAAGAAAGCGTCCTACTACTGCTCAGCCCGATTTCCATAGCAAGACCATACATAAGGTCTACCATACGGTATGGGGTTGTCAGAATGCTGCACAGGTGTCCGTCGTACACGCTGTCGCCATCTGCATTCGATATATTTTTTCCAAACACGTTGTCTTCAACTCTACAGTCTTGGACATCATAGAGAGAAAATGCCTCGCACAACCCGTGCATGAGGAAGTCATAGTCAAAGTACACGCGTGTGTGCACGTTTTCTAGATAGTAGTACTGTTCGATAATTCTGCACGTAACCAGGACGCTGTACACACACTCCAGAAACGCATGGTCCTCTGCACTGAAGATGCATATAAGTGCGTCATATACATAATGGTGGTACCGATTCATCTCTGCACTGCTCAGACCTGCGATGCGTGCATAGTGAGAGCTCTTGTGCGTTGGCCTACTCTCACTGGTGTCCAGCCCCTGGTTCTCCACAACAAAGCTGAGCGCCCGTGCCACTTTCTCAAACACATTTTCCTCCTCAACACCCGGCCAGCCAAATGCTCGAAGAAGAAAGCTCTGAAGAAGCACAATTGCTGAGCGTTGTGCATTTTCTGTGTGTGCACCTGAGATGCGTGCATGCGATGCACATGCAATGGCAGCTGGAATGTGGCTCCACTGGCTATTTTCCTCAGTAGAAACACCCCTGATCATCTGGACTGCATTGCGAATAAGGCTGTCACATCTTATCTGCAGAGAATCTTCGACCAAGAAGATATCATAGCTCGGGTATGCTGTATCTATGACTCTGACGGGACTCTGCAGGTACTTTTTCATTGGGCTATGCAGTTTTGCAAGAATCTGTGTGGCTGCGAGTGCAAAAAGCCCACTGCGGCTGTGCGCAACAAGACTTTCAACAATTGACACAAGCACATCCTCAGGCACCGACGAGAACACCTCAGTGCTGACAAGATCCAAGGATGCTTCAAAGACGCTAAATGCATCCCTGAGCACTTCACCATCTCTTCGAAATGCCTCTGCCACAAAGTATGCAATTTTAACAAAGTGCTGAAACGCTAATGTGATCGACAGTGGAATGTTAAGTGCGAGGTGAATGTATATGTCGTTACTTGGGTCGTCGCGCAGTTGCTTTCTCAGAGTGTCCAGAAAGTTGTCTGTAGCCTCATAAAGAACCTTGGGAATTGCTGTGAGACTGTTGTACAGAGGCCTAACCGCATCAAAAAGTAGCTTGATAACATCAAAGGCTCTATCGAGCTCACGTATCAGAGGCCGCGATAATATTATCTTCTCCAGCTGGTGGGCACCAAGTTTTCTGGAGCCCATGATATGACTAAGCGCCCTTAATGCAAACTCGTTGCCATGTCTCTGCTTTGTAACCTGATCCATCACCTTTGCGAACATATGTAAGCCAAACGCAAAGGCGGACTTCTCCTCCTCAAGGTATACTCTCCAGACATCAAATAGAACCTCATGTCTCTCTGTCTCTTTAGCAATTGTGCAGGCATGCTTTTTGACGAGGAAGCTGAAATACCTTATATCTGTATACAGAAACAGCCTGTAGAACCTCTCCCTCATACGATTTAAACCATTATACGAGAAAACACTGAGAGAAATTCTAAACAGTGCATCTAGACTCCGGAGATCTTCCTCGCAAAAACTCCCCGTGCCAAAGATTGGTGTGTCAGAGCCAAGACACTCCAACCCATGGCTTGAAGCAACAACATCTTCGAGTAGTATAACTGCAGCACAAACAACACCCTCATCCGCATTATTTATCTTTTTTCCGTGCTCACTCCGTGTTCTCAGATACTCCATGACATCTCTTGCAACAGTAATTGACCTCCCCAGGAAGACCTGCCATCTGGACATGCCCTCTGAAAGGTACTGCCTGTTAAGAAAACGCAATGACTCCAACAAGGAGATGAGCGTGCCTGTGTCAAGTACGTTGTGCGCAGCACACTCCACAGTGCTCAGAATGACACCGAGAAGTTCCTCGCGTACACTCGAAAATCCTTTTCTATGGCGCAGTGCCTTCAGCAGACACTTGATGCCAAATGCCCTGACATCGAGGAATCTGCTGCGTGTGAAGAAGCGAAAGTTTCCCCGTAGCAAGCCGATATTCTTCTCTGCAACTGCAGAAATTCTATCGTATGTCCTAATGCGCAATTCGCGGGAGTCATCTCTGACACGTGCGATAAGGCAATGAACAATCTTTTCGATAATGCTTCCGGGCCCTGCATCGCTGCCTGCATCAGAGAGAAGCGCAAGAAGCCGCTGAAGCATGCAGCTTGTGCGGTTTTGCTCTACTTTACCCTCTGCCTTCGCATGTAGAAGAATATCAGCAGCAGTCTCTATGTCGTGCACGAGATCTTGCATAAGCACTCCAGAGAGCCCTGCCGCTCTTGCAAACTCACTAGCAAAGAGCAGCTGGTCAAAAAGCACTCCTGCATCGCCATCTAATGCTCTTTGCAAAGACCTTCTTGCCGAGAATGCAAGACATTCTACAAACACCGAGACGCGTGACCTGTCAATAATCGACTTTCTGAGGAGCGACTCCATGCATCTTATCGCCAGAACAACGTTCACTGGTCTGTCATGTTCTGCAATTCTACAAAGCGCATTATGAATGCTTTCGATATTGGCCTCCCTAAAATCAATTCTGCTGAGGATTTTGAGAGCAAGCCCGCGGCCTTCAACTTCTACATCCTCTGTTTCGTTCTGCGGACAAGATGTTTCGATGACCTTGAGAACCGCCTGAGAAACACGATCTCCTGGCAAAAGTGGTGACATATTGCTTTTGTAGAAGGCCCAGGTTTTAGACCATTCCAGAAGAAGCGCACGTGCCTCCTGTGGTTTCATGGGGTTGTATTTTTATGCCTCTTATGGGCACACCTGGGGTGCGATGATGCCATTTCTGCAAGCGTACCTACAACGACTTTCTGCTGCAACACGAGTGCAAAGCAACTAAAATAAAATTTGTACAGAAAACAACCCCTGCAGTTTGCTGCGCTATTAGTTTGGAACAACACTGAGAAGATTAGCATGGCCCCTGCGCAAGGACGGCATCTTTCTTTGAGAGGTGTGCTGGGCTCGCCCAGCTTTTGTGCTAACATTCTTTTTTACTTCGTAACGCAACCACTATGCACAGAGCTCTGTGGCATAAAGAATCTTTCCGATGCATATCTCGTGCACCATCATCGCCCTGTACAACAAGACATAGTCTTGGTGGAAGCAGTATCCGCTGCCATCCAGCCTTCTCTTCGCGTACATGCATACAAAAACTCCGCAGTCTCCTCCACTCTTCTGCAACGTTATGTCGTGCATGACGCTGATTTCGACGCAGAACTTCTTTCTGTAGTATCTGAAGTGTTCTCTTGCGAAAAACGCAACAATCTTGCATGCAACGGTGCTCTGATAACTGCCGAGACTGTCAAAGTATTCAAGCCTCTTGTTGAGTACATCAAGACACACAAAGACCCAATGGCTTGAAAGGTGCACGGGTATGAACACCAGATCATACTCAAAAAGATTGATATGTTCCACCCAGTGCTTTACGCGACCATATCCTTTCTCTAGTCCTGTGTAAAAGTAGGTTGAGAGTACATACATTCTTCTGCTGACTCTTTCAGAGTATTCCTGCAACATCTCAAAATACATGTTCATTATCTTATCGTTCAGCCACCTGTTAGCCTTGAGAAGGCGTATATCTCTGTGCTCGATCTCTATTCCGTACTTGTGAGTCACAAATGGCAGTCTGAATGCATCTCTCACGTACTTGACCAGGCTCTCCACAGTGTTGAACGGCTTGCGTCTCAGCTTCATGCATAGAAGCCTACCAAGCAAATGCTCTGAAACTTTCAAAAACACGTGTTTTGCTGCAAGCTGAAGCTCCCTGCAGTCCTGAAGATGTGTGTCTTGGACACACTCTGCAGAAAGAGTCTCCATGCTGGCTGTAAATTCCCGAAGATGGACTGACACAAGCCTACCCTTGGACGAGATGGGCGGGTCTTGTTGTGCTTGGGAAGCGTCTGGCCTGCACGGGTCTCTGCCGTTGGGGTTGCTGCCGTGCATAAGGGCTGTGCAGCAGACCCACACGTGGCATGGGCAGCCAGACACAGAGTCTCTGACGTTGAGGATTAAAAATACATAAACACAAAGGGTCGGATGGAAGAGAAGTATGACTTTGTGGTGCTTGGTACCGGCATGGCAGAATGTGCTCTGAGTTGGGCACATTCAAGCAAAGGGAGAAAGGTGCTGCAGATTGACAGGCACGCTGCATACGGTTCTGACATGCGGACACTACGGTACAGCGAGCTAGAGCATTCAGCAGGCAGTGGCAAGCCTGATGTTGAGTTGATGGGCCTAGACCGATTCTTCTGCATAGACATAACTCCAAAGCTCATGCTTGCAGATGGAAAGGTCAGAGAGCTGCTCGAGAGACTGGGCATTTTTGAAGTGGTTGACTTTGTTGCAGTACCAGGCTCATTTATATATAAGCATGGGAAGGTGTACACAGTACCTTCGTGCGAAAGAGACGCTATCAAAAGTGGCGTTATTGGTATTCTGCAGAAGCCACGCGTCGTCAACTTCTTCTGGGATGTGAAAAAGTATTGCAGAATGAGCAAAGACGAACGAGAGAAAGTAAATGTGCCTGGGACTATGCGGGAGTATTTCTGCAAACATGGCCTCGGCAGAGATGCACAGGAATTCATTGGCCATGCTGTGGCACTAAATCTGGACGACAGCTACCTAGACAAGGCACCACACGAAACTCTTGAGAACATTCATCTGTTTGCCCGGTCTCTCCTTGCACTGGAGGGCAGCTCCCGCTCCCCCTACATATACCCTCTCTACGGGATATCAGAGATATCACAGGCGTTTTCGAGAAAGGCTGCAATTAACGGTGCTGTGTTCAGGCTGAACACACCTGTTCTTGACATAGAGAGAGATGGAGAAGAGTTTGTTGTGTGGATACACGACCCTATAGAGAACAGAAGAGTCACCGTGAGAACGAAGTGTCTACTTGGAGAGCCATCATACTTTATTGAGAACGTAAGAGCTGTCTGCAGAGTGATTCGCTGCATATGCATTGTCAAAGGAGACATCGAGCTTATCAAAGGCACACCTTCTGCACAGATAATCTTTCTAGCCAGCGAGCTCAAGCGTAGAAACGACATCTTCTTACTCGTGCTTGGTGAGCGGGAGTGCTCTGCACCTCGAGGATTCAAGATTGCAACGATCAGCACTGTCCTGGAAGGAGAGGACCCTGTTGAGGAGACTAAGTTTGTTATGGAAAGACTAGGAAACGTTGTAAAAGTATTCACGACAGTACGGCACATCTACGAGCCGGATTCATGTCCCAAGAATGCATTCATCTCAAAAACAATCGACCAGTCTACACACTTTGAGTCTCTATATGCAGACATTATAAGGCTTGCAAGAGAGACCGGTGTGGAGGATGTTTTTTTGCAGACACCGCATGGAGCCTGTACTGGACCTACACATAAAGAGTAAATAAAGCAACGACCATGCTTTAATTGCTTTCCATAAGATTCAGATAGGGATTCAGTGACTCGATTGTTTCAGGTTTTCTGCTTGTCTTTTCATACTTTATAAGGTTAGGAACATCTAGAAATGCCTGTATCTCATCAGAAAAGAAAAGGGACTCGACGTCGTCCTTTGATACCACATTTGTGGGCAGAAAATATCCACTTGTAAGCGGAGCCTCTTTGCCGTATTGGCCGTATATCTCATTCAGCTTCTCGAACGCACCCAGTGTCCACATTACAAGCCTTCCGAGATGACTACCTGGACATAGATCAAGCAGGCTCAGCGAGTCCACGCATGCCAAGTCAACACCAGCAATATTTCTGAATGCCTTTTGTATATCACTCTGGTTGTCGTAGATGATCAGAAGACCCTTCTTCATTACATACCTCCTATTCCTCATTTTTCCTTTTCCAGCCCTGATGCACTTGCTTTCTTTCACCCTCGCCAGTTCTTCTGCAAGACCAAAGCGCTTCAGCATCTCAAATGCCTCTTTGGTGCTCTTGATCTCTTTGATGCTGTTTGACACTACTAGCGGAATCATCTTGACACCTGCTATTCTGTGGCCTCTGCTCTCTACGAGTGGTGGTATTGCTGTTGCTGCTAGCGCCATTGCTTCTGCATGGCGTTTTGCATTCAGGTTGAATTTTCTTTGCCACCTTCGAATCACTTTTGTTGGATGTGCAAGGCGCCCCTTTCTACAGAAATTGGCAAACGCGCCCTGTCCTGACCGCGTAGTTCCGCTGCCCGACACGCGCGGTACACGAGCCATTGCCCTTCCTGTTCCCCAACTGTGCGCTGAGTGTTGCATTCCTGCGTTTGGAGACACTGCATAAGGCTGCCGATTGTCCATTCGCACGCACCGGAACGCGTCCTCAACGAGGTCTTTCCTGATAGGCACCCGCAGTACATCAGGCATCTCAAGCTGCTTTTCCACCGTTTCTCCGTCGATTCCGTAGCAGTTTACAGTGTCCCTCATCACCCCCTTTTGTAAAAAATTTTTAATATCAGCAGAGACAGCTATTTCCTAGAATACAAAGAGGAAAGTTTTGAGACAAGTCCAGATATACGGCTTCCGCCGTGCTTTTTTCCTGAGTACCCAATAAAGTCGTACGCAAGATCGTAGAACACGGGGAAAAATGGGATTCTTGCAGACACACCTTCTTGGACAGAAACCAGTTTCTCCAGCTCGCCCAAGAGTCTTTCTCTCACTGCAGCAGTATCAAGTTTTGCAGTGCGTCTGATTGTATCGACAAAGCCCTCAACCTCTCTGAATGTATCAGGCACACGGAAGTTTTCGATCAATCGAGTCCCGCTCACATCGCCTCTGCTTCTTAGGACAATCGCTTCAAGAAAGTTGAATATTTCTTCAGCGTCTCGCTCAAGACTAGCAGCAAAGTCTGACTTTACGTAGTTTTTGCCTATAAAAATATTGAACTTTCTGATTTCATCCAGAAAAGCCCTGCTCTTTGCATGAAGACACCGATGTCTGCCAAAGTCTTTCTCCATCAGCCGCAGAAGTTTTCTTTTTGAGATCTCTACACGAAGTATCTTGGATTTGAGAAGTGACTCGAAGTTGTCTTCTTCAAGTGTACCAGCGTCGCAGCTGAAGAATGCACGTGCCTCATCCTCGTCGCTGAAATGCAGTTCTATGTCATGCCACCATCTTGCTATTCTTCTTGGCCTTTCAAGTTCTGTGACCCCACTCTGCGAACACCGATCCAGCATTTCGTCAATCTCATTGCGTATCTCATGACAGCACAAAAACGCCTGTCTGGCCTTGAGGAGAAATGCTGCAGCTTCCATATGTTTGTTTTGCTGTATGCACTCAACTCCTCTATAATAGAGACTAAACGTTCCAGCAATAGCGGGTACACGCTTCTCGGCTGCGTCGCAGGCTCTCTGTGCCTTACGTATCTGCTTTCTTGCATCCTTTTGTTTCCTTGCAAGGAAATGCTTTGCAATGTAGTTTTCGGACAAATATATCATAAACAGCGGAGACTCCACACCATCCTTCTTTCGCACACCTCTTGCCATTTTTCGTGTATGGCGTCCATACCTTGCATGATCGTTTGTATAGTATCCATGGTTTCTGCGTGATTCACAAACTACCTTGAAAATGTTCATGCCCCTACTGTACTTGCTTTTAATATGCTTGTTTTTTATGGCAGTTTGGCTATGCCAAGATATAGAGGAAAAGCGGCCGGCACACGGCCAGTGTTTACAAATGTAAATGTACGTTTGGCAATCGTAGAAGGCACAATCCCCGAGTTCACAAGCGACACTGTTTCTCCGTTGCTTTTCAGCTCCATAGTGATCTGTGTGCACGCAGGAACACGCCAGAACAGGTGGCTTTGCTCGCAGCCAGGTACTGACACATGCACTGTCTTCTTAGGGCCCAAAACAACCTCACAATCAACTAGCTCATCCTTGTGGAACTTCTCTGGCAGATGGTGGAGCCTCAGCATGCTGCGCTGCATGCTGTAGAGCTTCGAGCTCAGTGCAATTGTGATTTTATCTCCATCCTCAGTGGAAAACACAAACCTGCAGATTCTTCCTGAAGCAATAGGCATCTTCCTAAGAAGATAGTTCTGCCTTGTGTTCAGCGTGGCAGACAGCACCGACAGTGCCCCTGAATCGGCTGTGATCTCAAAATACATAGCACCCTTTGTACATGTGATTGTCCTATCGTGTAAACCTCTCCACCACAACTCTTCACAGGGCCTCGTGCTGACAAGACTGCGTACCTCGTTGTACCTCTGAAGAAGGTTCAGATGATTCAGAAAGCCAAGAACACACATTTGCGAGGGTGGCTCCATCGAAAATATCCTGATACGTACTGTGTTCTTGTTGCGCTCTTCTACGCAGAAGCACTGGAGAATGTCATTGCTATCTATGCCCGTGTCTACAATAAGGGAGTCTCCAACGAGTGTGTGAGCAACCAGATCACTGCCACCCTGGTCAGTCACAAGAGACGTGTAGGAAGTGTCACTCGTTCTGCTTATGCCTATAACATCTGGGTTCAGCCTTAGAAGCTGGAATCGACAGACGTCATCTCTCAGTATGGCCATCACCTCAGCCTTTCCTATTGTCATATCCACTTCCTTCACGTGCAGCTTGTCTGCTGAAGAGCAAAGGTATGCTTCACACTCAGTAAAAATTCTTTTTACATCATCAGGAGACATCTCCATGCAAGCATCTGCACCAGTACGGTGGCCAATGGAAAACCGAGTGTTCCTTCTAGTTCGGCGCGAGAAGGAGAGAATGTTGTAGAGCTTTTCTGAGCCCAGAGAACGAGGTTGCTCCCCACTAATCTTCTTTATCAGTTCAAGTACTCTGTTGTCGCTGAACACCAGATCTTTTCTCAGACCATACTGGTATATGTAGAACACACTATCCCTTATCTGGAAAAGCACAAATTCAGGAAAGCCAGGGTCGCTCGATTGAAAAATAACGAAATCGTCGCCTTTTATTCGAAGAAACTGGTATTGTTCTTCCGAAAAATATATCAGCACAAGAGAAATGTGGGTGTCGATTTTCTTCACAGATTTGAGGCCAACCAATCCTCCAAGCACACCCTCAAATACTGTCCAGTCATAGAAGCCAGCAAGCAATGAAGACTCATTAGCATTCAGACCAGAAAACATTTTACCTATGGCTGTGTTTCCTGCATCGGGTATTTCTTCTGGTGTTGGAAACTCGTATCGAAAAATCCTGTCCTTTCCGTTCACTAGATACTGTATTCGCCGTTTCTGATATCTGAACGACCTCTTCATAATCTTGTAGTCCATAGATGTGTACAAAAGTATTTTGTGTCTAATATTTTTTGCAACCTCACTGCAGTTCTGGAGCGTCACCTTTTCGATCTTGTGCTCAATGTCTCTGAAAGACGGACATACCAAGGGCAAGTAGAACGAATTCCACGAAGGATACTGCACTGCACTTGAGAGTCCATACACAAACATCTTTCTGAAGTATTTGACAAAAAACCCTCTAAGGGACTCGCTTTTCCCATCACCGAGAGGCGCTATAGATACCTCGAAGTTAGGATTTGTTACAAATGTTGCCTCAAAACGTGTCTGGTACGCTCTTGCAGGAATGCGAAAAAGAACCTTTCCGTCGAACCTCTCCATCACAATGCATAGCTTATAGACGATTCCTCCTGGAACCTCGATCTCAGTCTGCACAACAATGCGCCCGCTGAAGCGCATGTCTGCAAGAAGCAGACAATGACGAAATATTCTGTTGTATACCTGCTGCGCTTCGCTCCTGTGAACATTTGAAGGGCCCTCTACGCCATCTCCTCGACGCTGCAGCGTCTCCATATTGTCTTCTTTCCCATAGTCGTCATCTGCTTCTTCTCTGACATTGTATTGCACTAGAACTTCATCCAGGTCGCTCTCATCCAGGATTCTCATGCTCCTGGTTACTGGAAATTCGTTTCCAAAGTCGATGTTAATAATCTCTACACGCCTTACTAATCTATACTGGAGAAAGGGCGCTACCTTCTTCATAATCATGCTCTTAATCCGCTCGTTAAACGCATAAGATCTAACTGCAACAGTGAAGTAACGCTGCACCAAAACGTTGAACCAGTCCAGGTCATTGCATTGGTGCAAGGCAGCCTTGCACAAATGCATCTGTGTATCTGAAAGTGCGTGTCTTCCGTCCCGCTTTAGGTTGCACCTGTATGGTGCGTTCAGCCGGGATCTCAGCAGAGATATGCAGAAGCTCCATACAATCGGCTTCAGAAAGATCCCCAACAATATTCCAAAAAGCAGCTCCAACATTTGATGGGGTCCTTTTTCTTCCTTGTTGAGAACTAACTAAAGACTATGTTCGTCTTGCTGGCAAAAACGCACCCATGAATAATGGAATTGTTGATGTATGGTCAGACAATCTGCTCAGCGCCTTTGACAAAATAAGGCGCATCGTCACAGAGTATAGCTATATAAGCATGGACACAGAATTTCCTGGAGTTGTTGCAAAGCCAGTCGGCAGCTTTGTCTCACAGGAGGCGCTGAACTACCAACAGCTTCAGTGCAACGTGAACATTCTAAAGATCATACAACTTGGACTCACCTTTTCTGACAAAGAGGGAAACATGCCAACACCCTCGACGTGGCAGTTTAACTTCTTCTTTGACATAGAGAACGACATGTATGCCGAGGAGTCACTGTGCCTGCTGCTCAACGCTAACCTGGACTTTAAAAAGCACAGGGAAAAGGGTATTCGAGATGACGACTTCGGAGAGCTGTTGATGACTTCCGGGCTGGTGCTCTGCAGCAACGTAGTCTGGCTGTCATTCCATTCTTTCTATGACTTTGGATACTTGTTGAAGATTCTCACGGGAAACTCTCTGCCTCGCAACTCTGCTGAGTTCCATGAGGCTCTTGATCTCTTTTTCAGAAACTTTTACGATTTGAAATATCCACTTGCAGACACACAGTACTCAAAGAAGGGCTTGCAGGAGATTGCAGAGCTCCTGAACATTCAGCGCATCGGCGTTGCACACCAGGCGGGAAGCGATTCCCTCCTTACGTCCAAGGTCTTCTTCAGACTTAGAGAGCTAGATTTTGCAGATGTGGTGAGCAGCGACGCACAGAACAAGTTATATGGCATAAGCAGAGGACCAATGGCTTGTGACACTGCAGAAGACATGTAGTTGCAATTGCTGCATGAAATGTAGAAACACATCGCAGAAGATTTATTAACGAGGCTATATCTCAAGACTGTCTGAATCAACGCTAGAGGACACTGTCTCGTCGCGGTATGTGTCTGTCTTATGGTCCATGGCATACTCTGCAACGTGGCGTTCAACAACCTCTTCAAACTTTTCCTTGCTCTTCAACAGCACGGACGCAGCATCGGGATTCAGTGGATCAGACGCGTTTGGGTATCTCAAAAGAAGAGGAATGAAAGACTGAACTACGTTTGTGCAGTCGAAAAGTGGCGACCAGTATTGATTCAAAACGTCCAGACACACAGAGCCACTCTTCTCATCTATGTTTGGATGGAAGATCCTAGTCCCAAAACCAACAGAAGGACTCTTGTAAGGATACTCTGGCGGCAGCCTTATGTATATCTTAAACCTCCCTCTCTTGTAGGGTGTATCTACTGGGCCTGGTATCACAATTTCCAACTCATTGTCCCTTTCCTCGCGTATTCTTACATCTATCTTCTCGTTAAACAACTTTATGTACTCTGATCTTAGCCTTGGGTTTGTCCCTATCATCCTTAGTTTTTTGTTTGTGTTTTTGAGTAGATTTATTGTGTTACAAGTCAACACAAAACACGGTTTTATATTCCATAGGTTTTCTGTTGTCCAATGTCTGTGCAGTATGCCTATGCAATGCCAACATATAAGTGGTGGTACACCTAACATTTTTTATTAGAGAGTTGTTTGTATGCAGCACCTTGTTCGGGCACACGCCTTTTCAGATCCTTTCGGCCTCTTCTGTTTTCGATTCTTGCTCGTGCGATGTCAACTAAGTCCCTGTCGTCTTCACCCATTTCCATGCATGCAATCTTCTTTCTGCTCACTAATCTATTGTTTTTAACAATGCATATATCCTGTTTCTGCGTTTCAATGCCAAAGGTTCCTGTGTCCTTATTGAACACTCTCTTTTTCACACCCTCTGCATTCCCAGGCCAGTGAACCAGCGCGCTTTGTGCTAACTTGCTGCGTCTGGCTTCTTCAGCCAGCATCCTTTGATACATCTCGTAGCACTGCTGCGGAGACTTGTCTGAAAAGCACTGGGAAACAGAGCTCCACTGATTTGGAAACAAACGCACGACTTCCAGGAGCCGCACTGCATCTTCTTCCGAAAATCCCGTGCTGTATGCAGCGATTCTGTTCCAGCGCTCTTTGCATTGTCTTGGTGTTCTTCCTTGCAGCAGTGTAGATATCTTCGACCATTTGTTTGTTCCGTACTTCATGACACCTACCTTGATTATGTCATCCTCAAGTCCTCTCCATCTCCTTTCGTTCAACATTATGTGGGGTGCATGTCGCAGATACAAACTCATCTACACTACACATGCACTAACTCTCCTGCACATGGCCCCTTCTCAAAACACGGAAGTCACCTAGCAGTCTCTCGTGGTCAGAGATCTCCAGCATGATTCTCTTTCTCTTAACAGCATCAGACTCGCCTTCCATCTGGGTTCGGAGCTTCTCGATTTTTGCCTCAAGATCTGCAATTGGGAACCTGGGCGACATGTCCGTAGCCTTCCTCTGCAGCATGTTAATAACTCCTTTCTGCCTCTCAATCACTTCTGTCTTCTTCTTGCTGGCTTCTCTTATCTTCATAACCTCGCTGCTCAGGACCCCCAACTCCTTCTTGTACTTTCTGTGCTTCTCGATCACCTTACTTATCTGTGCAGCCGTCCTTGCATTCTCCTCGCGGAGCCTTTTGATCGCCTCCTCGCTCTTTTCAAGCTTCTCTCTCAGAAGAAGCTCTGTCTCCCGCGGTTGTGTCTTTAACTCTCTATTCTGTGTCTTTAACTCCGTGCTCTCCTCCCGCATCTTCCGCACTTCATCCTTTACTTTCTGAAAAAATCTTTTGATCTCTCTCTCGTCTAGAAAGTTCACAGGATGCCCACACAAAAAGTGGTTCAGATCCGCAATGCAACCACATAACAGGTCTACCTGTTTGTTTCTTTCCTTTGCATCGCTCTCTGACCTTGCAAGGCTGTTCTCTAGCCTTGTGACAGCCTCTCCACCTGTCTTCCTTATGTTTCTTATCTCGATGTCCTGTGCATCAAGCATAGCCCTGATCTCCGCATCTTGTCTGCTTGCCGAAGTCACCAACCGGCGGACGTCTTTCATAAGCCCAAGGACGTCTGGAACAACACTGTCACGAATGCTCTTTAGCAGACAAAGGGCCCTTTGTTCATTCTTAAAGCTGATTTTCACGTCGCCAAACAGCACAAAATGCAACTCCATGAGCTGCGAACGTACAGCTTCTGTGTTTCCTGCACTCAGGCTTGCAAGTATTCGCCGAAGAAGCGTTCTGCAACTACTAGAGCTACCTAGAGACATGTTGATTTTGTCGATCTTATCGTTCATTGTCAGAAATAGACTGTATATGCTTGACAAAAGCGTACTATCCTCGCTGTTTTCGTTTCTACCTGGGACATTGTCGCACGAAATGTCACTAAAACCAAGCTGGTCCTCGAGAATCGTAGATAGCGTGTGCTTTAGGTCTTCAAGCACAAAACAGTCCGTGCTCCGTGGACTCTCGCCGCCGGCAACATGATTGCATTCGGGAGTCTCTATGTCTTTTCCATGCAACTCTTCGGGACCAATCGGCTCAAGAACACTCATTGAGTTGTCAGTCGCATCTTCGAGCCTGCTACCTCCATATGTCATGTTCAGCGAGATGTTCGAGTCACTCATTTCAGGCATAATGGGCTGAAAAAATTTATTCTCAGGGTGCTCTGTAATGGTCTAGACATGCCTAACGTCCGGAAAAGATCTGGCTCAGGCCTTCGAACATGTCTGCAGCCGTGATGCTGTACACCGAGTTTTCAACAGCGCTTCTCACGACGTCTACCACACCTTCGACAACTTCTGCCCTGACATCGTCGGGCAAAAAATACCGTTTCTGTACCTCGATATTTGTATTTAGAAAGCCTGTTATGTTGGTGCCTCTCCTCTTCTCGCACTCTTTTCTCCAGACCTGCACAATTTCTTTGCTGCATTCCGCGATCATGTCATGCAGCTTCTCTCCACCGTGCTCCTCCAGGAAATTCTGTATGACATAGAGATTGTTGATCATAAAAGTGCTCCTCCTAATTCCAGTGATAGATCTCGACACATTCACAACCTTCTCGTAGCACTTACTCCCAAGCTCAACCTCAAGATCCCTCACAGACTTCGATGCAATGAGGGGGCATCTATCCATAAACGTCAGACCAAGGCTTTCGTTTCTTCTGACTGCTTTCACAATTGTGTTGGTGTGGATGACAAACGACTCGGTGTCACAGAACTTGTTTGGGGCAGTGGTACTGCCGATTCGCTCATATAGCGCTGCGATTAGATTATTGAACATCTTGCAACACTCCTCTTTCAAGTCGCGAAAACGCCCAAACATCGGTTCAAACTTGTTTAGAGGTGGTGCAAAAATCGGTGCAAGAGCAAGGAGAAATGCGACATCCTCAGGTCTGCCTCTCTTTTCTATGACCATGAGCATGCTCGAAACCTTCTGTTTCGTGTCGGCGAGAAGAATCTCTGTGATGCTTCTCGTTGCGTTGTCCGCATCAACCGGCCCCAGCAGCGCACTACAGGTTCTCTCGATCTCGGAGAAGAGGCTCTGGTGCCCTGCAATTCTTGCCACAACGTCACCGAATCTCGTTTCAGATGACCTGAAGCGGAACCTCTCGTAGAAAACTTCCACATACCGGTCCAAAAATCGCTTTCTGTCCCAGCACTCAGCAAGAAACTTTGCAAACTTTGGAGCATGCGGAGCTTCAAACCCAGGTGCGTACCTTCTCAGCGAATGGAAAAATGCATTTTCGCATATCTTGATGTTCATGTCAATAAAAGGCCTGTGTTGCTTTTCAAAATCACGGACTATGTCTACACGCTCATATGCTCTCAGGCGACTCATGCTGCAAAGTACATCCACCATGCGCTCGACAAACATGCTGCTGTCAAGATGACCAAGACTTGGTATGCCATTGTAATGTGTGTCTTTCTTAAGATGATCAATGCCAGAAGCTACATCTCTATCGGTGGAAATGAAAATCTCATAGAATTCAATCGCCCTCTTTATGTTGTCTCTAGGGCGCATGAGCTCGTCCAGACTGTCTATATTTGCAAGTTGTGCATCCCTTACCTCGTCATTTGTCTCGTTCCGCACTCTTTCAATCTTCAGGGCAAGCTCCTCGCACCTATACACCTTCTCTGGTGTGATGCCCGGTTCTGCCATGGGCCGTACAGTCTGTGTAGCTTTGCAGAAAATATTTATCCCAGAAATATGGATGATGTTCCCCAGGACCTGCTGAAAAAAAGCTCGTGCACAATCAAAACTGCATTTGCTGATCTCTTAAATGTGAGAGGCGACAGGTATCTTGAGGTCGAGGCGCGACTCGGCATAATTCTGGACAGGAGGTCAGGATCGCGTGTGAGCATGGGTGCAGCACACCCCGTTATTCTCTCATCGCAAAAGCCTGATTTCTACTTTCAGAGCGGAGTTTCCACATCTTTCTTCCAGAACGCGCACAGGATTCTTGCTGGAATGGAGTCTGTCCGCGCAGAAGAGGTCGTTGTTGTCAAGAACAAGATAAGGGCGATATACTCTTGTGGAAAAAGAATGTTCATGAGGAAGGTTAGGCTTCGTACATTTGAAATACATTTTCCCTCTTGCCAATACGATGTGAGAGTAAGCTTCAGCAAGGAGGAGCTTCTTGGAGACAGCGAGCATACCGGTGCTCTGATGAAAAAGGGCCCGGGGCTTCGCAGGGAAAGAGACCGGATGTCTGTCTCTACAAAGTTCTACAGATTCGACCTAACATCAGTGAAAACCCCAGAGAGCATCAGTCACGAGATAGAAATAGAGGTTACGGACTTTGGGTTCAACAGAGACGAATTCTTCTGCATTTTGGAGAACATGGCACGGTAGTCTTGCTACCCTGTCACAATCATGTCGCCCGGAACAAAGTATCTTGACACGCCATCCTCACTTATCGAAGCCATTCTTATGCAACCCCCAGACATGTTGTCGCGTTTTGTAGCACATCCGATTGCGTTTCTTACAAACGCAAGACTCTCTTCGAGCGTCATGTCCTGCTTCCAGTTCGTATCGCAGTACCCATATATGAAGGCGGACCCAGAGCCACCCAGAGCCCACTCGGACTCGATTATTGTCCCACCTAGGTCCACACTGAAGACAGCTCCCTTGCCCGTGCTGTCACACCCCGCAATTATCAACTTTGCAAGCAGCCATCTGTTGTTGTAAATAATATTTCTCGCCATTGTCGCCGCCCTTCTCACCGTAGGCCTCTCGCCCTCAACGATCTCCAGCGACTTCAGCGAATCGATAATGTATCTTGTAATCATCTGTGTGTCTGCAGAGCTTCCTGATACGCAGCAATAAATGGTCTCGCTCAGTCTCTTCAGCTTGTCGGTCATGTTGCTTGGAATGTATGTTCCCATCGACGTCCTCGTATCTGCGCCAAGAACAACCCCTCTACAGTACCTTACAGCCATAATTGTTGTGCCGGTTGTCTCCTCCAACTCAGAAAACATGGGCAGCAGCTGCCCATATTTTTGGGCTTCAGCACATGACCCAACCGCATGTGTCTACATGTAGTACAGCATATTACACCTAATCAAACACAAAAGTAAACAAACATTTATGCTCGCATATATTGCCTCAATGGCTGCTATTCTCTTGTGTATGCTTGTTGTCTTGCACCGCGTGTCGCAAATAGAGCCGCTACACATGATCATGTACTCTAAAAGCAGTCACAGCAGAGAGTACACTAAACAGGGCGTCAGTGTCTCTCTGATGGCAATCCTCTTTGCGGTACCTGTAGCTGCTGCAGGTGTTGCAAACTGCAGAGTATCTGGGCGTGCACAGACTCTGGCAGCAACAATGGTGTCGTTTTGGGTGGCACAGTGCATGGCGTCGCTTGTCTCTGAGATCATAAAGTTGGTTGTTGGAGAATGCAGACCGGACTACTATTCTAGGCACTGTGGCATAAACCCACTTAATAACTGCGATAGACACATTCTTTCCGACGGAATGAAAAGCTTTCCGTCGGGACACACCGCCATTGCATTCTGTAGCGCGACATTTGCAGTGCTTCTTGTTCACTCTGCCCTCTGTGCCTGCCTACACAGACCTTGGCGCATTCTTTTATCATATGTTCTTGGCGCTCTTCTGTTTGGCATCGCCTTCTTTGTAGGACTATTAAGAATATGGACCAACAAACACTTTGTACACGATGTGGCTGCTGGTGCACTTATCGGAGTGGTTGTAGGTGCTGCAAACCACATGTTGATGGTACACTTTGTGAAGAGACATGAACAGCCTCCCAAATAGCACCTTGGTCTTGCATATGCCTGAAATAAAGCCCCAATGGACATCTTCGGAACAACAGAGAAACTTGCTGAGAAGGAACAGCGTGACAGAAAGAGTCTGGAAAAGTTCGTCAATGGCACAATACACTTTAAGGTGCTGTTTCCTGCCAAGGGATACAACAGAGAGACTCTTCCTCTTTTGGTGAGAGCAAAGGAACTTTTCCAAACGCAGCTACCAAAGATGCCGCGCGAGTACATTCTGAAACAGGTATTTGATCCAAAGCACAGGACGATTTGTATGTTCTGTGCTGAGGAAATGGTGGGTGCAATATGCTTTAGAACGTTTTTTGAGCAGCAGTTTTGCGAGATTGTATTTCTTGCAGTAGACTTTCGGTCGCAGATAAGGGGCAACGGTGGCTTTATGGTAAGTCTTTTTAAGGAGTACTTCAAGTCAGAGATTGCAAAGCACTACTGCGACTCGAGTAGAGACGAAAGTTATGTTGAAATAGTGGAAGCCTGCATGTTTCGCTACACACCACTTGAATTTCCCATATATCTCATGACATATGCTGACAACTCAGCAATAGGGTTTTTTAAGAAACAAGGGTTTTCACGCCAAATAAGATTTGACAAATGGCCCGGATACATAAAGGACTACGAGGGCGGGACGCTCATGGAGTGCATGGTATATTGGGAGGTGAACTATATGAATAGCCACAGCGCAATAGATTGTGCCAAAGAAGCTATTTTCGGGGATATATCCAAGGAGCCGATATACGGGCCAATCACTGGAGAATATGTTCTGCATATAAAAGAATTCGCCTGGGTTAGAAGGGAGGCTGCCGCAGAGAGTCATCTGCTGCGTCGTGAACAGGCTTGGGGAAACTTTCTCGAGTACATGATTGCAGACATCTCCGCAAATACCTCTGCATGGCCCTTTTTGCAGCCTGTCTGTGCTAGGGAGGTACCTGACTACTACAAGGTTATAAAGAAGCCAATGGATCTATCTGAGATGCAGAAAAAGGCAAGTGCTGGGAAATATAGGCACCTTTCAGACTTCGAGGCTGACTTTTTTCTGATGATAAACAACTGTTACCACTACAATGGCAGCACGACGCAGTACTACAAGTGCGCACAGAACCTAGAAGCATACTACCGCCGAAGAGCAGCAGGATACCGAAACAAACCGCTCATAAAAAAGTTTTGCAGCAGTAGAAAACTAGAAGCAACTTCTGCATGATCACTGCTTGGTTTCGGGTCTCTATTATGTTGTTTTAGAGCGCGCTTTTACAGACTTGCAGTATACTCAGATGCTGGCCCATATTCTGTCTGCAACATCAGATGCATTCATTTTTTCGTCAATATTTATGCAGATGACATCATTTTTCTTGCGATTTCTTACAGATGCCCGAATACCCTCACAATCCACAAAGTCCACACCAAATCCCCTGACCAGCTCAAGAAAGAGGGAGTTAACTGAGGGTTGGTATCCTGTTCTCAGAAGTTCCTCTTTCTCCGTAATTTCCAATCTCTTCGTATGCATCCTGTCCTCAAGAGCAAATACATCCTCCTCCAGCCTCACTAGATTCTTTGCTTGCAAAAGGCGTGTCTTTGTAAGATGAGTAATTGCATCTTCAAGCTTCTTGTATGCATGTTTCAGATGCACCGAGTCAGAATCTAACTGGTCATTTTGTCTCAAAAGCTGGCTCAGCTCATTTCCCAGAGATTTTAATGCACGGTCATAGAACGCAACCTGATCTCTTCGCTTTGCAAGCATTTCTCGAAGCAGCAGTTCACTGCCTTCGAGACTGTACAACCCAGAAAGTTCTACTATCTGGTCACATATTTCCTTCATATGTATGGGTTCTCTGCTGCTCTGTTCTGAGTTGTTCAAACCCCCTGGCATTCTGTTAGGAGATACTCCAAAATAACTCAAAATACAGGTCCCTAATGTATAACATAATTCTGCCCACGTACAATGAGGTAGAAAATCTAGAACCACTTGTGCACATGATACACAATGAATTCGCGGAGATGTCCAGAGAGTACATAATTGTCATCGTAGACGACAACAGCCCAGACGGCACGTTTGAAAAGGCAGAGGCTCTCAGCAGGACATACAACGTGACTTCTGTGAAGCGGGACAGAAAACTTGGGCTTGCCAGTGCGTATGCAGAAGGGCTTTTGCACTGCACCGGAGAGTATGTGTTTACGATGGACGCGGACATCTCGCACGACCCAAAGTATCTGAAATCCTTCATAAGCATTCAGGCTAGCAAAAATTGTGATGTTGTAATGAGCACGAGGTACAGCAGCAATGGTGGCGTATACGGATGGCCTTTCTGGAGAAGAGCAATGAGCCGCGGTGCAAACAACATCGCACAGGTGATTCTTGGAATAGAGAGCTCAGACGCAACAAGTGGATATCGTTTGTACAGAAGGAGCACGCTTGAGTTTCTGCTCTCTAGGACAACATCAATAGGGTATTCCATCCAGATGGAAATTGCATACCTTGCAGAAACATGCAATCTGCGCATTGCAGAGGTCCCCATTGTTTTTGTGGATAGAACAAGAGGAAGGTCCAAGTGCGGAACAACAGAGGTTCTGCATTTTCTTGTCACAGTTCTTGTACTATTTGCAAGACCCTGACATAAACACACAAAGCAAATGCTGGCTCTCATAACATATTTTATCAAGACACATTCCATGAAATTCCAAAGGCTCGGCAGTACACCCTTACGATAACAGCCATAGGAACACTTCTTTGTTGGCCTAGCTTCGAATCCATGCACATTTTTATATAAAGCCTTTCATTCTGCATCTGGCTTTCACTCTTTCTGTTTTTCTCCGCAAGCACACCTCTTCTTACAGTTGATTTCAGACATCTTCTTCGGTTCTGAAACCATATCTGAATTGTCTTTGGTGGCATTCCTAGCAACAAAGAAAGTACCTGTTTTGTCCCTCCGTCGGGATAACATGATATCTCAAATATATCCTCAAGAAAACTAAGCTCTCTCGATGTTTTTTCGCTTCGAGGTCTCTCTACAGTTCTATTTACAGTGCTTCTGAGAAGTAACAAGCCCAAAACTGCCTCCGCCATGTCCTCTTCAACTCTGTTTTTTTCCCCCATTTATCCGAGTGACAATTCACAATACTCTTTTATTTGTAGCAAATCAGATATTTATTGCTAACCTTAATTTATTTCCAATGCATATATATAAATGCACGTTCCTGCTTCTAGTCTAGCTACACCTTTCTCGACAAACCCATGTAGAAAAACTTTCATGGAACATCTTTTCCGGCAGTATCACTTCCACCATTTGGTCGTCTACAAACGGCTTTCAATTAAATAAGGTAGCCAATATCACGGTGATAAGATGTAGATGCCTGTGAGGAATCAGGAGAGAGTCTCATCGTTGGAAAGTCTATGGAGCGTGGCTGTGTGGCGCATACGGCTTCCACCAACAAGAATTCTTGCATAGACCTTGTTCTCGACCTTGTTCTGCACACCATGGTTCACCACCGTTGTGGGCGTGATCTCCTTCACAAAGCTTCGTACCTTTGACGAGATCACAAAAATGTCTGGCGTGATCTCCATATCAAATACAGTTGGGTCAGCCAGGGACACAGGGTGCATCGCAGGAAACACCGGCAGGAATGTCCGCTGGAAAACCAGGTGCCTGCATATTCTGTCTATTCTGTCGCCCGCAAACAGCAGCTCAGTGCTTCTGGACACTGCGTTCTGGCTGGTGCAAAAGCACTCCTCGCTGATCAGCGACAGAAGCAGGTCTGTGGATGACGTCGCAAAAAGAAGCTCATTTATGAAGAACATCGACGGGTTTGACAGAAAGAGAATCCTGTTGCTGTCAATGCAGTCAAATGTGTATGGAATCTGTGGCAGTAACCTAAGCGAGACTGCGTCGTCCAGGCTAGGCACCAGAATCGCTCTTGAAGTTGCAGACCTTCTTAGCCACGCCTCGATTCTTGACAGAACCTCCTGCTGGAGAACTGCAACAGGGTCTCTCCCGCCTGCATCTGTGCCAGAGAGAGCAAACGGTCCGTGTAGAATGAGAATGTCAGACGCCTTTCCAAGCAGCGTCTCAAGTGCAGTGAAGCTCTGCTTGGTGTCAGAGAAGGGCCCTGACGCAGTTATGATCTCTAACGGTTTCCTTGCGTATATGTGGCTGAAGCTGCTGCTGTCTGTGTTATTGATGTCCAGAAGAGACATGCACTCTATTTCCTCAACAACAAGCTCGTTGCCCGCGCTGTTTCTCCCCTTCACAGCAACCACCTGCCCGGGGTATACAGAGTATCCCTGCAGATACTCGAGATTGAGCCTGACAAGAACAGAGTTGCTAATGTCAATGCAGTTCATGATGTAGACAGTGTCTTTGCAAAGCCTGCTTCCGGATATGTTCACAACCATTCCGTACGTGTAGAATGGCTCATTAGAAACGTGGCTCGCGCTCTCAAACGCTCGCAGTCCAAGGAGTTCCAAAAAGCGTGGCTGCATTTCCTGCAGCCTGTGCTGTACATAGCGTGTCTTCTCGTCGGGCCTCAGAAAAAACAGACTGGCGCGTTCGTGTGTTCTGTACCTCCTCAGTGTTGACCTGGTCTCTTCTGTGCACCGTCTTAGTTTTCTGTAGATTCTCTCCTCAGAGACCATGTGGGTTGGCACTGTATCTTTTAGAGACGCAGAGGGCCGGCACAAAACAGCCTCCCCTGATGGACAGAGGTGAAAGCGAGGGTGACACGGCATGCAGGTACGGAAGAACCCTTCTTGACAGAGACCATCTGCTTGACGAGCAGAAAACACAGAGCAAGCTTATGGAACAGGTTGTGGTTTCCAAGCATGTTCTTCTGGATGTCCTTGCTATTCACGAGAACATAGGCTGCAGGCTTGCTGAGCCGACGGACGACGACTACAGACTGACAAAGATGCAGCAGCCCTATATAGTTCTGGGAAAGGTATCTCTGCTTGTTGTCTTAAACTTCGGTGTCATTTTGCACGAAAACCCAAATTTCTGCAGAGAAAGCATTATCCGGCCTGTGAACTACAAGGCAAAAAGACTCTATTACGGCGAGAGGAGGATGAGTGCTGCGTTCTACACGTGCAAGCTCACATTGAGAAAGGGCATGCCCTGTTACACAATAAAAACAGAGAGCGGAAGGACGTTCTGCGGAGCACGCAATGTGTTTCAGGAGTTTGCAAAGACGCTCCGTGTAGACGAGTTCAGAAACATCGACGACTTCTTTGGGCTGACAGATTCAAGCATTCAGAAGACAATCTGTGAGATGGCGGGGCTGTACAGAGGAACAGACACATAGTCCCGTGTGTTTCTGCCCAGTGTTCTCGACGAAGACACCCGTAAAAAGTCACCCAGCAATGAGGCTGGTGGCGATTGACGAAGCACCCGAGATGCCTGTAGAGCGCCTGCCAGCAGCACCTGCAGGCGAGCTGGTGAGGCCACACACAGGGCCTGTGGATGTGGGAATGCTCAGCGATGCCCGGCGCGCAGCAGAGGCTCACCGCAGATCGCGATATTGCATTCAGAGGCAGATACAGCCAGGAATGTCGCTGGACACAATTGTTGGTATTGTTGAGGAATGCACGCGCATGCAGCTTGCAGGCGAAAAAAACGACGGTATCGGCTTTCCCACAGGAGTCTCTGTGAACAGCTGTGCTGCACACCACACAACCAACCCAGGCGACCCAGAGGTGCTGCTCAAAGAGGACGACGTTCTGAAGATAGACTTTGGAACCCACGTCAACGGGTGGATCATGGACTCTGCGTTCACTGTGTGCTTTGATCCAAAGTACGAGCAACTGCTTAGGGCGTCGAAAGAGGCCACCGAGGTGGGAATCAAGTGTCTTGGAGTCGATGTACGTGTGTGTGATATTGGTGCAGAGATCGAGGAGGTCATCAAAAGCTACGAGCTGGTGATCGGTGACAGAACCTGCCCCATAAAACCAGTGGAGAATCTAAACGGACACTCCATAGACCAGTATCGGATTCATGCAGGCATCACAATACCAGCAGTTCGAAACAGAGACAAGACACGCATCAAGCCAGAATGTCTCTATGCAGTGGAGACGTTCGCAACAACGGGTAGAGGCTACGTATGCGACGGAGACGGGTGCTCGCATTACATTCTGAACAGGCATATGAAGAAGAACATTCCGTGTGCAAAAACAAGAAAAGTGCTCAACACAATCATATGCACCATGGGCACACTGCCATTTTGCCCTCGGTACATAGATCGCGCTGTTTCATACAGCATAGGGTCTAGACCTTACATAGAGAGACTTGCGCGCATGTGTCTTCTAGACCAATACCCTCCGCTTGTCGATAGCAGTGGGTCGCTCGTGGCCCAGTTCGAGCACACGGTCTTTCTAAGTGACACCAGCAAGGAGGTTCTGACTCGGGGCGACGACTACTGATGAGCATGCATTGCGAAGTGTCCAGGACTCAAAAAAACATTATGTGCGGTCCCATGGAGGAAGGTTGTTTTGTTGTCATCGAGACAACCATAGACAGAAAGAGAAACGCAAGGCGCATAGCCAAGGCTCTGATCACGCAGAAGCTTGCTGCATGTGTGCAGGTGTTGCGTGTTAGGTCTTTCTTTGCATGGGAGGGCGCACTCCGCGAAGTAAAGGAGTACAAGGTGGTTGTAAAGACACTGGAGTCATTGTGCGGCCGTGCAGAAAACGCCATTCAGTCATTGCATTCGTACAAGGTTCCGGAGATTGTTGTGTGCAGAACATCTCGTGCTGCGCAGAGTTACATGGAATGGATTGAGAATGTCCTTGCAACAGAAGGCGCACCGCCACCGGCACAGACCACTAGCACGTTTCGCCAGGAGAAACCGCTTAAATAAACGTTTCAAGTTCTAGTACTATGGTGTGAGAGCACATTGCCTATTTGATGCCCTCGACCGCACATATATCTTACAAAACCGAATCCCAAATGCTGTCCGAGCAGCTTAGAATCATCAAGCAAGCAAAGAAGGTCTCCGAGCTCAAACAAAGAGGTGGTGTGCAGTTTGCAGATACCAGCGACATGGATGACGATCTTCTTCTTGAGCACGTACCATTCAAGACGCCGTTCACGGGGCACAGAAGCCTTCGCTTTCAGCGTGACATGCTCACGTCAGTGGAGGAGAGCAGCTTTCGGCTCAAAATGGCTGAATTTCTCCGATCCAGCATTGTGTACATGCAGGAAGAAGGCGCTGAGTACTTTCTAGAGTACATGTGCCGAAAGTACCTAGTTCACACACTTAACCCAGACGACCTTGCGTTCCTCGTTCTGCCCTTTGGTCGCTTCTACGAAGTGTTCCTGAAGATCCCAAGCACAGTTGCACACTACTTTCAGTCGCACAGCAGATTTTCGTATGCAGCTCTTGCAAGTCTTTTTCTTCGAGAGGAATATGTTCGCGATTTCGTCCTGGACTACTTTGAATACTACGGCACAGACATCGAGGTTTTTCTCAAGAAAATGGCTGCCGAGGCTTTTGCACAGGGCAACATGATTGAGCGCGGTGTGCAAGAGTTGATCAGGTGCTTTGAGAAAAAGGGCGAACACAGCTTTCTCCGGTCGCTAATGCCGACAGACACAGAGACCAGGCCGTGTGACGAACACACAACCTCGTACACAAAAGAGCATCATTGCATTGCGGACAATTTTGAGAGTGCATTGAGCAACAGAAAGGACAGGATGTTTGTGCACCATCCTGCGGTTGCGCTCAGGTATTTTGACTGGGTTCTTGACAACAGGAGGCTCAGCGAAGCCGCGTTCAACCTTGAAGAAATCAACTTTGTAAGGGGCGTCCTGTGCAACGACATGCAAGCAGACTTTTGTGTCGAAGGCATAGCAAGAATATTCACAGAAATAAGCTTCAAGTTGCGTGCACTGCAGTTTATCTACAGAAGGGGAGGAGACTGCACACAGCTGTTCAGGCACCTGAGCAACAGAGACAAGAGCACGTTCTGCAGTACGGTCGACGACGAGCGCTTCATTCTCAGTGTAATAGACAAGGACAACTACACTGTTATTGCAAGGAGCCTGAGTCTGCCAACATACAAGAGGTGCTTCGTACAAATACTGGCCAGAATCCTGTGGTTTCCAAGCTTCTCTCTCGAGCAGCTTGGTGGACTTGTGACCAGAGACGCAGCATGCACTGCGATCTCGAGCTGCCTGGACAGTCTCGACGCGTCTTGCCTGTTGGACAGCGTGTACATCGGCAACATAGTTGATGTAATGCTAGAGTTTGACATGCGCATGGTAGACCGTGTGCTTATACATGGACAGTATTTCGCAAGGTATCTGGCACGCACGCAGCAGGTGCTTTCCCACAGCCAGATTGAGCAGGTACTTAGTGACTTCAGCGAGAGCAAGATGGGCTTCTACTTGGAGATTCAGGCAAAAAGCAGTGACAGAGATGCGATGCGGGCCTTCATATCTACAGCTGGTCGCACACTGAAGACACCAGGTGGCATAAGGCTCTTTGCGAGCTTTGTTGAGAAGCACATGGACTGCATAGACATTGCGGACCTCAGCGAAGTTGTGGCACGCTACGGTTACATGTTTTCTGCTGCAGTCACCAAAAAAGTGCTTTCTGCCAGCAGGACAACGCTCAGAGACGTCATGCGCAGTGTTGTTGGCGACACAAACACGCCATACATATGCGAAAACCTGTCAGCAGAAACAAGGTCATTTATTCTAGATTTGCTGTCTGGCGCAGTTTTTCGTAGTTATTTTCACACTCTTGACGAAGCCGTGCTCTTCATTGACATGCTCTTTCACGCAGCAGAGGCATGCACGTCAGATACCAACAGCTTGTTCATGGCAGAACTCTGTCTTCATACCCTTTCCAAGGGCATCGAGATACGCAGGGTTTCTGCAATGGTTCTAGAAAGTACGTCTATTTTCAGACGCATTCCCGAGTTGCGTGCGCGCTTTCGCGAGGTTGTGGACATTCTAGTTCTTGAAGGACTCGAGAGGCGGCGCGACTGTGTGTCTGATGTCTTTGGCTGTCTCATACGCAACAGAGACTATTGTGTTGCTCGTAGAGTGCTTGGTATGCTGGAGACCATCGAGGAAAGCTGGATTGTAGACATCTGCAGATGCCTGACTGACGAGAGTGCGGAGATTCTCTTGGCACTTGTTGAGAGGTTTGACCCTGATTTGATGCCGTTTCTGTCACAGGTTGCTGCGTTTTATGGACAGACAAGTAGCGAGACAGCCAGAAGGCTTGCCACTGTACTGATCAAGAAATACGGGTGCCTACTCCATCCCCATCTGCCAGTACTCATTGCGCGTGGAGGCAGCCTTCTGGATGCACTGCTTGATAAAGTCGAGACGAGACTGCTGCTCAAGTCATGTGTAGAGGCACACTGTGGAGGTAACATGGCCCTTCCTCTGGAGTTTGTGGTACGTTGTCTTGAAAAAATGCACAACGAGCACGTTCCCTTGCCTTGTGCACTTCTTCAGCGGCTGTGCGAACTTGTCTTGCCTTGCACAGAGCAAAAACACCTGTGCATTGAGCTTCTGAAACACACTCTGGGCCGCAAGGATTATCTGGAGTATGCCAGACCGCTTGCTGCGTCTCTGCTCAGGAGTCCTGATATGCTCATTGCAGTTGTAAAGGCACTGAATGAGCCGCGAATTGCTGTGCTTATTGCAGATGATATAGTCTCATCAATGAGGAGCAGAGACTACAGCCATCTGGAAACCTTTTGTCTACTTCTTGACATGTGCAGTGTAGGCAGCCAAGAAGAAAGCACGTTTCGGACAGAAGACATTGTTCTGCTTGCAGCGCAGCTGCTTGGCGACATTGAGTGCATCGGGAACAGCGGCAGGTGTGCATTGCTGAAAATGCTATCTATGAGCCTTGAGGCAATGGAGACGTTCTTTACGCAGATGACAACGGTTCTTTGCGTAAAACACACGTGCATGCACGTCGGACTGCTTACAGACGTGTTTGGCGTCGTGGACGGCAGCGAGAGATTTGCAAAGAATATGGCGCCGTTTGTCACGCTTTTTCTCAACAGCAGAGATCCCGAGACCGTCTCCAGAGGCCGTGAGCTGGTGAAGGTCATTGAGAAGCGCGTCCAGAAGCCAATATACATGCTCTTTGACTAGCATGTTGAAATAAAGCGCAGTACAATGCTAGAGATGTAACAAAACGTTTACTTAGCAGCCAGCCAGGTGCTTCACAAGCTCTGGGTTTCGCTTTTCTAGAACAGTCATTGGTGGAAAGTCAAAGCTTGCAATCGACTCCTTGTAGTACTCAAAGTTCCTGGCATCACCCTCATAGGACATCGGCGGGACTGCTGGTGGCTCTACGCTAAGACTCTCCATTCGGACCCAGTCAACACCTGCAAAGAAAGGATGTTCCATCACGTCCTCAATGCACCTGTATCCCAGTCTCCTTCTTGGGCTCTTGCACAGTAAACTCTCCACAAGGTCTTTGTATTCCTTGTCAACGTCTTCTCCAAATGTCAGTTTATCTTTCAGAATGCTATTGTACAGGTCGTGATCTGCAGATCCACCGGTGCTTTCAAACGGTGTGCGACAGTGCTTCATCTCGTAAAGTAGAATGCCAAAGGCCCATATATCGGCCTCTGGACCGTAGCCCTTCGATGTGATGACCTCTGGAGCAATGCATGCAGGTGTACCTGCTAGCATCCATGCCTTGTTCTTTGTTCTTATTGACATGCCGAAGTCCACCAGCTTTATGTGGCCGTCTGCCGTGAGTAGAATGTTCTCTGACTTCAAGTCTCGGTACAGTATGTTGAGCGAGCGGAGCGTCCTCAGTGCAAGAAGAACCTCTGCCCCGTAGAACCTAATAGACTCGTAGCTGAGTCCGCCAGCCTTTCTGATCCACCTGAACATCTCGCCACCGCTGCAGAATTCCATGAGAAGACACAGCCTGTCGTAGAACACAGACACAGAGTAGAGCTTTGGAAAGAACGGGCGTCCATAGAGCTGGTTCAAAATGTCGATCTCTCGCTTTACGTTCTCTATGTTTCTAGACTCGATCAAGAACCTCTTCTTGATGATTTTGCATGCAAGAAAGACATAATCAGCAGTCACTTCCTCCTTGAGCATCACCAGTACTACTCTCCCTAGAGCACCTTCGCCAAGTGTCTGGATGAACGTAATATCTTTTGAATTAAACATGGGTTCGGCGCGCTGTTCTTTAAATACTGATATAATACAAGATTCTTTTTTTGGCAGTGATTCTGATCAGTGTGATCAATCAAAATGTGATCTAACAGAATGACAGCTTACCATGATCGGGCCTGAGCACGGGCATGCATTTCAATAGAGAGAACAGAATGCACATGCACAGCACACGCCGACACTTGTTATCTGACATGACATCGATTTGAGAGACAAAGGCATTTAAAAACTTTCATGGCGAGAAAGGCCAAGACAGTACATCCCATTACAGAAAGTGTGGCAATACATGTGCGAAAGACACCTGCAGAGGATACCGAGTTGTAGGCCACAGCGTCTTTATTCAATTCTACCTCAGTCTTTTCTTGACCATCTGCAGAAGCTCGTCGCCTGTCACTAGCAGCTCGTTGACTCTGTTTGGCACGTCCTCTGATACAAAGACAGTCATCGAGATTCTGTCGATTTTGCAGGGAAGCCTTTCTGCAGCAATGTACCGCGCCAGATCTCTCTCAACGAACTCAACAGACACACCAAATATGTTGCTCATGGACTCGAGTGCCAAGCTTTCGTAGCTTTTTAGGAGCTGCTGGTAAGCCCTGAGCTTAATCTCGCGGCAGAACATGTCGCAATACCTCCCTAGGTATACCTCGCCAGAGACTGTGTCCAGAAAGCGAGCGAGACTGCTAAAAAGAATAGGATAGTTGCAGAGATAGAGCGCTTCCGCAAGCACATATGCAGGCTCTACGCAAGATCTGGCCTCAAGAACGTCGCTTGACTGCACAATTTTCTGCCGCATCTCTTCGCGATCAAAAGAAAGAAGCCCCGCAAATATTGTATAGAGAACAATCTTCTCGTACGTGCATATTTCCGGCGACTCGAACGTTGCAAGAGACTCAGAGAAAAGGCTTGCAGCTCGTGCAAATAAACCCCTCCTCAGGAGATATACACCCTCGTAGACCTTGAACTTGTTTCTCCGTGTCCAATCGCAGCCTCTCTCGTAGAGGTCGCTTGCAGCATGCATTGCCTCCTCAAGGGCACCTCTGTCTCTCAGAAGCATGGCCATTCTGATTCTGCACAGAAGCATGTCCATGTGGAGTGCAGACGACAGATTCTGCTGCTCCACTCTCTTCATTGTCCTGTCCGCGTTATCTGTGTCCAATGTCTGGCAGTAGTACTCCGACATCAGCTTGTCCACCTCAAAAACATGGTTCTCGTTGTCTGGGTCCTTTTCCCTCTCTCTGCTGAGCTTTGCAATCTGTGATGCACACTTTTCTCTCAGGACATCCAGATCGACCTTGTTGTCTGAAAGAACACCCTTTGCGACAAGCATCTCGTACATTCCAAGCATCTCCTCGCCAAGCAGAAACTCTCGGAGCTCTCTAGCTCTTTTCTTGTCCGTTCTTGCGCAGTGGGCCAACTCAAGCACCTCAAGAGTTGGCTTTCTGTAGTCAAACTCCATGGACTCTGCTTCGAAAATTATTTAATCCCCAGCAGTGCCCGTCCTGGTCAACAGTGCAAGCAAGACGCCGCAGTCTTTCAAAGTACAGGGATCGGTAGTGGAGCCATATGCATGCTGGCTGGCCGATGATGCTGAATATGCACCAGAACAAAAAGTTTCCGCACTGCGGAAAGCACAGCGCTATTCTGTCTGTTGTCTCCATCAGCAGCGCCTGCGCAACAAACCCAAGAAAGGTCCAGCCTGCAAAAATCTTTGTGGCAAAGCCAATCACATACTCGTGCAGGATTCCGGAGACCAGAAAGCATGTGGCGCTTGCTGTTCTTCTAGACACACCCAGCTCGACTAGCGGAAGAAACACATGCACTTTGAACCAGACATGCACAAGCCGGTTCCATGTTGACCAGAACTCCTTCACTGTCTGCGAATTCCACCATGCGCCGTAGAAGTCACAGTCTCCAAACATAGTGACCCCTGCAAATATCTCAAGCAGGCAACAGAAGAATAGGTAGAAGAAAAGCCAGAACATGGCCACCGTGCAGATGGAAAGCATCATGAAGTTCTCCAGGAACTCGTATGCGCCCCTGCTCTCCTGGATTTTGCAGATTGCGGGTACAGAGAGCTGGTCAATTACAAACAGCAGAAGCAGAAGAGCCCCTGCTAACTTCGTTGCGAGGAGAATAAGTTCTCTACAGCTAGGCATTATCCTTCTTCTGTAGTGTGTATTGTAGGAAATTGTCGGCGCGACCAGAAAGTACACAAAGTGATTCGGCGTGCAGATTTCTACATCCTTGCGCCTGCTGTGGAAAACAAGAAACGACACCATCTTTGCAGCAAAGTAGAGGCTTGTTGTGAGAGAGCATGCAGAGAAGTACATGTGTCGAATGTGGATCAGATTGACGTATGCCACATAAAGCTCGCCAACAAGCAGACAGGCACCAGCAACGGCTCTGCTTCTCCGGACAAAGACAAATGAAACAGCGCATCTGAGCAGCGACGATACCAGTGTCTTCAGAAAGTAGAACACCTCCTCAAGAGAGACATCTTCGAGCGGAAGCTTCATCAGAAAACCGTGTTTTCTTATATTCTCAGACGCCATTCTCAGAATAAAAATAGCAGTGACTATGTAAGAAAGGTTCTGTATACCTGATGCAGTAGCCGCTCTTTCCCTAGGACCTACTTTTCTCTTTATGGCAGCTTTTTTTTTGCTTAGGTTCCTGCCGTGGACCATAAAGCCCCTCCTCTGCAGTGCTTTTTACGATTACTAGATTAGGTATGAGATACAATCACAAGACGCACAGGGAATGTGCCAATCACACGTGCTGTCAAAAAGTCCGCAGCCGGCACTCTGCAAAGTACCTGCCGTGGACTCCTATTTGTCGCTTTGTGAACATGTGTGCTTAATACATAGTGTTGTCTGTGTGCATGGATGCACACGGATTCTCAATAACGTTCTGCTCAAATACACGCGGCCTTCCCCAGTGCATGCGGCATGCAGTTGCTGAATCTCTCCTGCATGTGGCTGCAGAGTCTGCAAGCGTGAGGTGCCGCAAAAGAGACGAATCCTGCACTGAGGTGTACGTGAGGGCGGGCAACATAGCGGTGCTTGATCTCTGTCTAGAAATGACCCATGTACAGATAGAGGTTCCAGAGATTCTCATCTCTGTGCGTAAGAGGTTGCTTTGTGCACTTGCAGGGTCGCTGCACAGAGTTGCATGTAGCATTCAGATGGGCAAAAGGATGATGCTGCACCTCTACGGAAGACACCACGACGTTTCGGGTGCTCGCATGGCGGTACACAAGGCAATCAATGTTTTTCTTGGCAAGATGTGTGTGGAGACTACTGGGTGCTTTCCAAGTGCGGAACTAGCGAATAGTGGATGCTTTACACTCTACGGCACTCGAATAGACAGCAGGGCTGTGCTTTTCATCGATGGAAGGCGTGTTTCACAGGAGGAAGATGCAGCAACGTACTACTGTGCGGAAAACGTATATGGACACGGTGACAACTTTCTGACACGCTTTCTGCAGACTGCTGGCAGAGTACCTCTGCATAGGAAGACTCTGAACATAAATGCACTGAGGCTTAAATACGTTCTTTATTACAGAAGACAAGTTGTAGAGGACATGCTTTCTCTGCACGACTGCTTTCTCGAGACAGGTGCAAAGGCTGATGTTATTTCCTTTGACGTGCACAAGCTGAGAAGCTGTGTGAGGGAACTGCAGAGACTCTGCTGTGACGTTGTGGAGGTTGAGACATACGAGGGGACAATTGCGGGAGAGGAAGTTCTGGTTGTGCAGACAGGAACATGCAGAGTCATGTACTGCTGGACAGATGATGCAGTAGGATGGCTTTGCGGCCGAGAGAGTAAAGTGCGCACAAAGCTTTATTTGTGCCAGGAAGTCCAAGACGCGTTTAGAAGGAGGACAGATGAGAAGTTGCAGTTCATCGCAGCAAGGACCGGCTGTAGTGTTGCTCTTGGCGACGCTCTGCGCATGCAGGGGACAGGTCGCAGCATGGCGCATGCTCTGGAGCTTCTGGGGCAGAAAAGACCCTGTCAAAGTTGCTTTTTAGTGCACGATAAAAGCCACAGGATGCTCATCGGGCGCCGCGGAAGAAACATAAGAAAGATTATGAGGAGATACCGTGTGCATGTGAGGGCTTTGCCTGAATCAGAGAGACTCGCGCTGTGTTTGAGCGGTAACGTGATGGCAGTGAGCACATGCCAAAACGCACACTCCCTGGAGAGAGTCCGAGTGATGCTTGGTGGAAGGACGGAGACTTTGCGGCCAAGGCTCGTCAACCTGTTGGACTTTGTTTTTAAAGGTGTTGAGCGGTACCTGTATCTGCAGGATAAGGTGATTGTATTCGAAGATGCTGCAGAAAAGAACCACAACGATAACGAGCACACAAGGCACAAAGAGATAGGTGCGAATGCAAAGACAGACGTGCACGGTTGTTGCGAGGCCAGCTTTCTTTTCTGGATGGGGTCGGGCAACGTGCTGCCATTTCCCGCCTCGCACATGCAGAAGTCCTGCAACGCAGGGGGGCCTGCAAGGTGATGATGTCACACGTGCATGGGTCTTGATTTATTTTGATAGACAGAGTAAGTCATGAAATGGAAACATGCGCTTGATACAGCACTAGACCGTACAAAGCACGTGCTTCTCACTGCAATGCTTGCTGTATTCTATGCAACGCACCTGCCGCTCATGATTGCGCTAGGTGTTCTCTCTGAGCTTGTTTTCTGCAAAACTGCATATCGAGGAAAGTTTGTTTACGCACTCCGAATTGTGTGGATAGAGGCAACGATGGCTATGCTTGGCTGCTACTTTCGGCGCAAGATTGTATTGGCATACCACAAAGAGCTTGTTGCTCTACAGCGCTGTCTTGTGATATCCAACCATCTGACAAACTACGACTGGATCTTTCTTCTGCGTGTTCTGTACCACCTCGGCAAGTTTGGTGATCTGTGCGTCGTGTTGAAAGAGAGCCTTGGAAGAATACCAGTGTTTGGGCGCGGAATGAAAATCTTTGGGTTTATCTTCTTAAAGAGAAGCCTTGATAAAGACAAGATTCCCATTCAAAACGGACTTGCAGAGCTGTGCACAAAGCCGTCATTTACCCTGCTGTTCTTTCCTGAAGGAACAATCATTGACAAGGAAACACATAGAAAGTCGCGTCTGTTTGCAAGGCGCATCGGGGCTGTGCTAAATGGAGAGCATCTAGATCTTGAAGAGGTCCTTGCACCGAGAACGTCTGGATACGAGATAATCAACAACGCGATTTCTGACCGCATTCAAGGCATCGTCGACACGACGCTGCTGTTCAACCCCTACAGAAGATATCCGCAGAGCACATTCTCTTACCGCGATATCTTTCTTGGTGAATGCGCAGAGACAAGCTTCATCCTTGTGATGGACATTGCCGAGAAGGGCATCATAATACGAGAAGATGCCTTTCTCTACTCACTATTTACAGAAAAGGACATGCTCATTCGAAAGTACGCAAGAGACCTTGCACACAATAGGCCCGTGGGCTTTGCACACTTCAAGTCATTCTGCATGCGAGAGCACACTGCAGGCAGCAAGCTCACATTCACAGAGATTCCGCTATGGACAAAGTATTCGCTGCATCTACTCTCTGGCACTCTTTTTTTATGGGTCGCGGTTATTTTCTGCGTCCTACGCAGCATGCATGCGTAGAAGGACAGCTGATTAAATGCAGTTTGTCATTTTAAAAAAGCGCATATAGTTTGTGCTTTCACAGCACTTTCAATAGTATTTTCTCAGCTGCTCGTAGATTCTTGCAGCCCTGCTCAGCTCTTTCTGCTTTTCTGCAGGCATGTCTTCTTGTCTCTTCGTCTCTGCACAGCCGCAGGGCGCAGCAACTCTATACCTGTTGGGGACCGACGTGTCAAGCCACAGCGGGTCGCACGCTTCTGGTGCTGGACCACCTATTCCAGCAGTACTGTGAAGCTGTTCCGGGTTGTTCTTCAGTGCAATGTATCGCCTCAAAACAGTATCAAGGTACTTTCTGTAGTTGTAGTTGTAGAACACATAGTCATCGTCCTCGTCGCTCTCGATGTCGCACACTTCCTTCTCGTACCGCACAATTCGTCGTTCCTTGCTCTTCACTCGGTACATGTACTTCATCTTTTCTCTCTCCACAAGCCTGTGCTCGTTATACACAAGCCTAAAGGACTCACGCAGAAGCTCTCTGTCTCGCAGCACAGGCGTGCTTTTGAAATACCCGTTCCACAAAACACTTCTCAGTCCAGCCCTCTCCGATATCATCTCTTTCACCCTTGATGCAAAGTCTGCTGCACTCTCGCCTGGCGCCCGCAGTACAGGATCCATCCAGTATACATCGACATCTAGCTTCCACCGGCTCATGAGATACAGAAGATGAACAAAAAACGTATGCTTTGACGTGTTCCAGTACGGGTCGAGCAGCTTCTTCCTGTACTTGATTGCCACAGGGCATACTGTGGCGTCAAGCTCAAACGCCCCCTTCTGAAACAGCACAGAGTATTTGTTGTTCACACAGGTGCCCTCAGGGAAGATCAGCATGGGCGCCCTATTACTCCTTACGTGGTCCTTCATCATCTCCAGGACCTTGGCCCTGTCGCTCCTGTCACTTCTTCTGAACAGCAGGCTCCCGTTGCGCGAGAGAAACGTCCTAAACAGAAAGCCAAAGAGCCCGCCATGCATTTCTGAGATACTTGCGTGGCAGAACTTGTGGCTGCTCAGGACAATGAAGTCCAGAAACGATGTGTGGTTGGCCACAAAGACGTGGGGCTCGGCCAGGTGTTTCTTGTTTCCGTGGTGCTTGATGTTTGCACCAAAGATGATTGTGAAGGCGCGTATGTAGAAGAGAAACACACGATGCATGCATCCCTCGCTCCCTGCAGCCAGTGTCCAGAGAAATCCAAGCAGAAACACAAGCGTACACAGGAGAAAGAGCGCTATTCTCAACGGAAGAACGACTGCGTATCTTATAAGCAGGGAAAACAAATAGAAGACTCCAGACCCGTCTAGCTCGTCCGGGTGTATGGGCTTGAAACACTTTGTGAAGTCGTCTCTGTGCAGTGCCTTGATGCCAAATGCAACAAAGTCTGCTGCGTCGTGCAACATTGTTCTTCTGGATGTTCTTGAGCGGTATGTGCGTTCTGAACCCATCTCTTTTGTTTGGGCTGCCAAATTCTACAGTGCATTGGCAGCGCAAGACGCAGCGCAAGGACTGCGCATTGAAGGAACCCATATGGATGCTGAGGCAGAGGCTTTTGCACTCAGCGATTACTTTGCAAAGATAGTTGCCGAGTACAAGAAAATACGCAGGCGCACCAGCATGTGTCCCGACAACGGGTACTTGAGGGCAGAGGAAGAGAGGCTTTACGGGCGGATTCTTGAGTTCAAGTCAAAGTATAGGCCCTTTATAAAGGAAAGAAAAAACTCACTGGGGAGATTTGACGTAGAAAGATACCTTGAGTTCTGCAGAATGTCCAGCAGGGCGCAGATATTTTCGATGCCGGAAACACGCCTGTGCGGGGGGCCAGTGATCCATGGCAGGGGATGCACTTGCTGCGAGCCGTGGATGCAGCATCCGGGAGGCTACCAGAGCCACGGCACAGGAATGTTATGCAGCGGGAGAGACTTCTATGACGGGCACATCAAGCGTCTATGCACACCTCCTGATGTGTGCACAGCACCCACTCTGCTTACCTCTACTGAGGAGGCATGCAGAACCATAACGCTGTCAAGACGGCAGACACCGTTTCAAAAGAGAGTACCGGAAGGTGTTGTGCGCGAGAGCCACAGTGGAGGGAGACGTAGACAGAACAACAACGCTATGCAGATCGGACCTGGTGTGCACATGGTAGAGAAGACACGAGAGAACATCGACTACCTAAACAAAATGGTTATCAGAGATTTTTACGAGAGAAACGACTACATAAAGCCACTTGCTATGTTTCTGCGACACAGCAAGCTTGCAAACCTCAGGAGCAACAGAGAGCCGTTCGAGAGTTTTGGACTTGGTGCTGAACACACACACATGGACCTTGACTGCTGTGACATCGACGAAATGTACAGGAGGTGCGACGTGTTCCTCAACGAGGTGATGCATCTTGCATGCTCGACTGCGTTTTCGAGAGATGACAGGACATTGATGCCGGGCGACTTTTCGCTGGTGCTGAGTACAGCCTACGACATGATTGTTCCAGAGACACTTTTACTAGAATCAGATGCAGACAGCAGACCTGTGCGTGGCGGGACATAAGCACCTGCGTGCAGCTTTGCACATTGCATTGGCAGAAGACACATGTTAATAAAGTTTTGCAACAGCTTGGAGAAATTAATCGGCAACCCCATGCGAGTCAAGCTCCGGGAACGTGTATGCAGAAGGGATCTGAGCATGTCTGCAAAAATCGGAGGCAAGATCTTCTGTGTTTTCGACAACCAGATACACATCAAAAGTGTTGTAAACCCAGACAAAAGCAGGGCAGTTGGCGCTGTCTTTCAGGAGGAGATCTCCCACATTGCAGCACACCGGGGCAACCTTGTTCTGCTGTTTGGAAACATATTGAGGACATACGTTATTGGTGTAGATACTCTCTCTGAGATATACAGTGCCGTTCTTCTCGATGTTCCAGCGAAAGTCTGCTGCTCTAGTGATGCGCTAGTTTTTCTCCTTGCAGATAACAGACTTCAGGTAAAGGGGAGAGTGCTGCACACAGTTGATATTGTTGCAGATTGTGTACACAGCAGGACAGCTGTTCTTGTAGACGTGTGTTTCGCAGAGAATAGAATGTACTGTCTGGCAAGAGATGGACGCATATTTGAGACGGAATGCATCGGGGAGCGGCGTGTTCTGCGACTTGGAAGGCCGCTACTGATGTTTCCCAACATGGAGAACGCCGTATGTGAGCATGTGGCTGTTTCTGGTGCCCTAGCGGCTGTAGCAGAAAGCGACCGCTGTTTTGTGTATAGGAGATGCGGCAGGGTCCTCGTGCTCAAGTATACATATGCAGGTGTGGTGTACGGTGTCCAGAGCCATCGAGAAAGTATCTTCTGCAAGGGGCACGGGCTGCTGCGTATGGACAATGCACCGGAGATGGTGCTGGAGGGACGGGTAGAGCGGTTCTTTGGAGAAATTGCAGTATTCCACGACAAAATAGCCTTTATTGAGGACGAGGAGCTGCCTGCCTGCGAACCGAGCGGTTTTGCGCTGCTACACGAGCAGAGCGCATGTACAAGAACAGAGAAACTTCTTGCACCTGTTGTCGAGTACGACCTGGATCGTATGCTTAGTGTGCCGGAAAGCACTGTGAATGAGGCACTGCAGAGAGTAACTGATGAGTTAGCTGAGATGTACAACGACATATACGTTGAGCTGCACACACTCGAGGAGAGCTTTCGCGAGAAGGAGAGAGTGCTGAGCATCAAGTTCAGAGAGCTTGTTCGAAGCGTGGATGCCATAGACGAAAGAAAGGCGTGTATTGTTCGAAAGCAGAACGACCTCATTTTGGGCACGGAGAGGCTTTGGGCCGGCATCAGATGCGGTGTAGACATAGATTACACAACGGAGAGAATTGCGCGTGCGAGAGAAAGCATTGCACGGATGGTGCCTCTGCGCAACGGAGCACTTCTGCGAGCCTTGCGGACACAGCACTCAGTGCTTGCAAGCAGAATGCACACGAATAGTGGGCATAGGCAGTGAGTGGGGGTTTGCGAAAAAGAATGCTTTCGCCCGGATTCGAACCGGGGACCTCAACCGTGTGAAGGTTGCGTGATAACCGCTACACTACAAAAGCTATGCACTCTGCACAGAACAGTTATCTCGATGGCGTGCCCGGCATAGCTGTGTTGCAGAATGCCCCTATGGAAAGCAGAGTGCTTCTTCAGGACGATGTCGCGTTCAGAATAAGTCTCCACCACCACAAGCGCCCTATCACAGATCTCCAGTTCAATAGAGACGGCGACATCCTGCTGACCGCTTCCAAGGATCCTGACATTTTCCTCTGCAACTTGCAGGGCGAAGCTTTGGGTGTGTATGAGGGTCACGAGGGCTCTGTCAACTCCATATCCGTAAGCAGCGACACAAGGCTCCTCTCATCTGGGAGTTCTGATAGGCGCTTCATTCTCTGGGACGTGGAGACAGGCAAAGAACAGGCATCCATGCTCTTCAGGTCGTCTGTCAAGCACGTCTTCTTCTACCCGCATTCGACCTATCTCCTTGTGTCCTGCGACGATTCGTACTCACAGAGGCCTCTCGTGGCGACATATGACTACCGGGCAAATTCCCTGGTCCACGAGCACCGTCCAACAGCTGTGCCAACATCCGCAGTCGTTGACTTCTCAGAGAGCAAAGTCGTGTGTGCAGATGTCGAGGGCACGTTGACTCTCCTTGACCGGCGAATGGACACAAAGCCTGTACAAAAGCAGTACCACAGCGCACAAATTAACAGAGTAAGACCAAGTTGGTGCAATACGTTCTTCATAACTGCGTCCTCTGACGCTCGCGCAAGAATTGTGGATTTTGAGGACCTGTCAGTGAAAAAGGTTTTCTGTGCAGAGGAGCCGCTGAATGATGCTGCGGTCTTTGGAAGCAACGACAAGGTGATGTGTGCAGGAGGCGTAAATGCAAGAGACGTGACCCTCACACGAGGGAAGAAGGACTTTGATGTGTGCTTCTACGATATAGTCACACAGAGATATGTGGGGTGTTTTTCGCCACACTTTGGCACAATCAACGCCATTTGCATTCACCCGTCAACAGAAATGTTCTGTTCTGGCGGTGAGGATGCTGTTGTGTGTGTCATGAGATTTGGTGCAGACTTCCATTGCGCACCCTTCACGCGTCTGACTGAGTAAGTGCGTCACAGGCTGCACAGAGTGCGCGGTAGCGCGTCTTGCCCCCGCTCTGGACTTCTTGCACAAGTCCGTCGGCCACCATTGTGTCCATCAGAACCCTTATGTCATCTGCTGAGAGGGAAACAGAGGACACTCCCGACGCTTGCACTAAATCTGCAATATCGCTTGCAGCAGGGAGCATGCAGGCACTCACCAACGCATGTGTGTGTTCACCTGTTCTTCGTACAAGAAATGCAAGGACAACCTTGGTCATCTCACAGATAAATGCTTCGTCGGGCTCGCATTCGTTGAACCACACACCGCCAGTCAATTCGTCAGAAGGCGTCTGGCCATAGAGTATGTAAACTCGTCTATTGCTTTTCACAGACTTCACTGCCTTCACCAGCAGCCTTGCCTCCAGTGTCTTGAGCACCTTTGCGATCAGAGCCTGCGCCATGTTGCTTTTCGCCTTGAGATCGCGCAGCTGCATGCCGCTGCTACCGCTGTCTCTCACTAGGTTGTATATTATTCTCTCGTCGTTGCTTGCAAAGTGTTGCGATGCACGGTACACCAGCCTGCCGTTGCTGTTTATGACGTCGACGCGCTGTTGCTTGATCAGCTCGTTCAGCGCCCTCGCCATGTCCTCCTGCGACGCACGCGGGTACTGACATGCAATATCTTCTTCTGTTGCGCCGTCTGCAAAGCCCTTGAGAAACTCCACAAGCGTCTCCATAGGGGATGCACGCTTCCGGTGACAGCGCTGCATAGACACGCATTTCAGAAGGTGCATTTAAGAAGGCTGTTGCATAAAGCATGTTGCAGGAAATACAAAGGCTCTACGATGAGGAGGTGCATAAGCTTGGGAATGTGTTGCCGAAAGTCCTGCTTTTCCAGAACAGGGATCACCTGTGTGCTGCAGTGCAGCATGCACTTGGCAGCCTGCGAGTGTCCTGTACTGTGAGCATTGTTGTGGGGCTTGACATGCTGGCAATCTGTGAAGAGGACCCACTGCTTGCTAATACACTCGCTGCAAACCATCCAAGAGGTCTGTGTCTCATCAGGCGCCATCTTACGCGGCTTGCAAGTGCTATGCTGTGCCGTGTTGGAATAACAGCTGCACGTGCATCTGACATAAATATGCTTTTGGACATCTATTTTCAGATAACAAGCATGTTTTCGTGTCACACAGAGTGTTTAAAGCGCTTCTACACAAGAATCGGCGAGAGGGCTGTTCTTGTGCAGTCAGGCAACACGGTGCGGAGAGGACCCTGCAGCACAGACCTTGTTGTGCTTGAGGCATGTGTGGAGCCCTGCGGAAAAGAGCACCGCTCCAGCACGCGAGTCCACAGATGCGAGAACCCGATGTGCAGGGATGGTGACCACATGATTGAAAAAGAGATTCGGCACATGCACGCTGAGGATGCATGCACGGATGCATGCTGCAAAGACACGTTGCCGTGTGCATCTGGCATGCGAGAGCGATACATAGCGAGGAGCACGTCGCAATACCTCGTAGTTAGCAGCAGAAATTGCATTAAGCTCGTGCTTGACGGCCCAGAGCCAATTCTTCGGTGCAGCAACTGCCGGCTGGCACTTAGTGAGAGACAGTGTAGCACATCTGCTGTTTTCAGGCACAACTACATTCTGCATGACTCGACGACGAGCATTAGGGGCCATTCGTACTTCCCCGTTGAGTGTGGTAGAAGGTGCATTCTTGTGGGCCGTGCAGTCAGGGGCACAGAGCTACGTCCGGAGCTGTGCATATTGGGTGTGTTTGTCCGGACAAGCGAGAGTGCTGGAAAAATAGTGCGTGAGAAAGACACTGCAAGTGCACTGAGAAGCATCTACAAAACGACACACAGCATGTTTTTATCGAACGAGGAGACACACTACACATTGCTTGTGATTCTGAGTGCGTTTGCGGTGGCAACACCGAGAGTTGTTTTGTTCACAAATGAGGTCAACTATGTGAGGCACTACGCCATGAACTACTTTCACTCGTTCAACCTTGACGTGCCAGTAGAGCTTGAGCTGGGTACCACCGGGGCACGTGCCGGTGTGTTGGTTGTAAGGCCCGATGCAGACACAGGATGCCGAGGTAGTGCTGCGGACTTCGTCTTCCATGTCAGAGTGGAGAACGCAGACATCAACTACAGGTACGAGAGAGCTGCAGGTGGCAAATGCTGGAAGCTCTGCAGCGCAGCAGAGGCAGGCCAGCATTCACTTTCCTACATCCAGAAAGCCTTTCTTAGCCTGCGGGCCTTCTTCAGAGAGACTATAAGCCCACCTAGACTTCTCAGCTATGTTCAGACTCTTGTGTCTGGTCTAGCACATATCACGCAGCACAGTGTTTCTCTTGCAGACGTCCGCTTTGTAGAAACTCTTCTGCGGTCTGCAGTTGTCCCGGACGTTGGGAGACATGCATGCGCAGGCAGAAGAGGTGCGTGTGCTGGCACTCGGCAGAAAACTTCTGGGGCGGAGGTGCCTACGGACATGAGGAGGCGCACGTGGCAATAAATACTTGTTGCAGACAGTGCTAGATACACGTGGTTTATTAAGACAGTCGTGCAGCTGTGGATTAGTGGTAGAAGTCGTAGTCCTTTTCTCCATGTCTGACAGTGATGGACCCGTCGGGATGTCTTACTTCCTTTATCCCGCCCTCAAAGGTCTTTTCCACCTGTCCGTTTGGAAACTCGTATGTTATTGTCTTGCTCTTTGCATCATACAAGTACCTGATGTTCTTTCGCTTGTCCACAACATAAGTGCTTCCGTCCTTCAGATAGTACCGTGTCTTGTGCCGCATTTTATCTGTATGCACAACCTTCTTTGTCTCTATCATCTCCCTGTACTCTGTATTGAGTGTGCGCAGCTTAATGATCTCCTCTCTGAGAATGTCAACGAGCGTTGTGTTCTTGTTCTTGTCCATCTTCTGAATTAATGCTTCTATGTACTTTGCATTTTCTTTTATGCGTACTTGCAGCAGAAGCAGGTCCTCTGTCATTTTGGTTTGTGTTTCCGGGGCTGTTGCACAAGTGAAGTGCTTGGCCATAACCGGAAGCACGTACTGCTGCAAGTTGTGCATTTTCGGTACTAGTCTGTGAAAAAGCACCCCCAGGAATGCAAAGTGGCCCCCTGAAAGCGTATGTTCTTGTCAAGGACCTTCCAGCACAAGTCCAGAGCGACAACATCAGAGCAGCAGCCACGGTTGCGTCGATTGTGCGCACGTGCCTGGGCCCACACTCGATGCAGAAGATGGTTATCACCAGGATTGGCTCCATCGAACTCACAAACGACGGAAATGCAATACTACGGGAGATCGACGTGGCACACCCAGCTGCAAAGTCGCTTCTAGAGCTTGCAAAGACACAGGATGACGAGGTTGGCGATGGCACAACTTCTGTGATTGTTCTTGCTGCAGAGCTGCTGCAGAAGATGTCGGGATTGCTTCTTGGCGGTGTCCACCCAGTGAGGGTAACGCAAGCTATGGGGAGGGTTTTGGGGCATTGTCTTGAGCATCTGAAGGGCCTGGCTGTGGATGTTGGAAAGAGTGAAGGCGAGCAGCTCGCGATTGTGAGTGCAAGTGTTGGAACCAAGCTGTGCAGCGTGCTTGGCGTCCGCGTTGACAAGCTTGCGTTGAAAGCAGTGAGGACGATTTTTAGTGAGGAGTCTGGCACAATGCGAGTTGACCTTAAGGGCGACATGAAGGTTGAGAAGATTCTGGGAAGCGATCTTGGTGCATGCGAAGTTTTAGACGGCGTGATTCTGAACAAGAACATCATACACGCACAGATGAGACGGCATATTGAGAACCCTAGAATTCTGGTTCTTGATGCGCCTCTTGAGTACAAGAAGGGCGAGAGCCAGACATCGTACGAATTCAAAGACCCCGGTGCGTTCAAAAGGGCACTTGAGGTGGAGGAGGAGCAGATCAGACAGATGTGTGAGCGCATAGTCGAGCTGAATCCAGACGTTGTTGTGACGGAGAAGGGCATCTCAGACCTTGCAATGTCCATTTTGTTTGCAAACAACATAACTGCACTTAGGAGGCTCAAAAAGAGCGAGGCAACAAGGTTGGCAAAGGCATGCGGCGGAACTGTGGTCTCAAGTCTGGAGGCTCTCGATCAGAAAGTCCTTGGAAAGAGGTGCGGACTGTTTGAGTATGTGAAAATTGGCGACGAATACTTCTGTAAATTCTCGCGATGCACAAAGCCCAGGGCATGTAGTGTAATTCTGCGCGCACCCTCGAAGGATCTACTTGACGAGCTTGAGCGGAACTTCTACGATGCAGTCAAGGTGGCAAAAAATGTTCTTCTGTGCCCAAAGATGTGTCCAGGGGGCGGCGCAACAGAAATGGCCCTGAGTCTCTGCATGGAAAAGTTCAGAGGAGCAGACATCGAGAGGGCTGTTGCTGAGAGGACTGCGGAAGCACTGCAGACCATTCCAGACGTGCTCGCAAGAAACAGTGGACACTCGAGCCCGCTGGACCTTGTTGCAGAGCTTGAGACAAAACAGAGACAGAGCCGGTTCTTTGGAATCGATGGTGTTCGGGGCGAGGTTGTCGACATGCGGGGTAGAGTCATGGAGCCGATGGTCGTGAAGGCACAGATGTTGAAGTCTGCATTTGAGGCTGCAAGCCTGATTCTGAGAGTTGATGGCGTGATTCAGTCAACAAGAAGCAAATAAACTACTTCTTCAAACTGCCTGCAAGTACATCCTGCAGCAACGTTTGATATCTGAAACATACCTCATAATAACAAGCAGCCCCTTTGGGCCATGCAGAAGACACCCGGAAAGGATGCACCTCGCATACGCCTGACAGACAGACTGCTTCCCATTGCAAACATATCAAAGATAATGAAGAAGCCAATCCCCCCGTCTGCAAAGGTGTCCAAGGATGCAAAGGAGATCATGCAGAAGGCCGGGTCTGAGTTTATCGCAATCGTCACGTGTGTGGCTAAGGAAATATGCGCCGCAGAAAACCGCAAGACGCTTGTTGGTGAGGATCTTGTAAGGGCAATGGAAAGTCTCGGAATGCCGCACTATGCAGAGCTGACAAGGAAGTATCTCATCAAGTACAAGGATGGCATGCAGCACACAAAGATGCGGCGAATGTAAGCGTTTATTGCAAGAAAGCCTCGCAGGCTGCTGTGTAGTTTGCGGGGTGCTCTGGCGGGCTTCCGGAAATCTGCCTTATGTAGAAAAGTAACATATCTGCGGATGCACGCTGGTACAGCTCATCCCGCTCCTTTTTATACATCTCACACTTAATGCCTTTGAACTCTACGGCCTCGCTGTCGCCGTTGTCTCTCTGGAGCCGCCTCTCAACAAAGTCCTGGCACATTCTCTCTGCCTCTGCAGACAATCGCTGCAGCATGTCGGTGCTCTCTGCCACTGCAGCAACATTGCCTTCATGCTGCAGAAGCCTCTCATACTGCGCAAGCGCAAACATCTCTGCCTCAATCTCGCCCTCCAGCCTCATTCGCTCGCCTCTCAAGTACTTCTCCTCCTCAACTATCTGAAGAAACTCATCTGCAAGCTTTTGCACGTTCACCTCGCATCTTAGGTCAGTAGCCTTTCTCTCAATGTTAAAGTGTCTAGGAAACGAGAAGATTGTCTGGAGCACGAAGTTCTGAAACAGAAAGAGGTTTCTTGAGAGAGACTGCAAGATTACGTCGAGTGCATGTTTTTTGTTTCTGGAAATGCCAGAGACGCCTCTAAAGGAAACAGCCTCGATGCTCTTCTGTGTCCGCCTCTGTATCTCCTCCTGGAGCTCTCTTATAAGCGAGACAGGTACAAACTCAAAGTACTCGATTTCGTCTACCTCAGTCATGATGGGGCCAGCCCCTAGAACATATGGACAAGGCTTTCACAGGTGCATAGGCGGGTTCTGCGACTGCAGCCCTTTAGAGACCCTCCTCCGAAAGCACAAGCTTTGTCCACTTCTGCACTAGTGCCCGTGCAAGCTTCCTGATGTCCTTGTCCTCTCTGGGATTGAGGCTGTAGAAGTTCACAATCTTTCCGACCTGGCTGCTCTCCAGATGCCAGGTGTCGACCTTCATGTGCATGAGAGCCTCGAGCATGCTTTTCTTGATCTTGATGTTCGGCAGCGACCTGTCGGGAAGTGGCTCGAGCCACGCCCTGATTGCAGCAAGAACACCGTTCTCCATGAGCGCGCTCTGGTATTTTCTGTTTATCAGCTTTCCGTACAGGCCATCAAGCAGGGCCATTTTCTCAATCGCAGGCCTCTGTTCCTCGTTGTTTTTGTTATCAACTGCAGCTGCAGCCCTCATCTTCTCCACAAGCGACAGTGCCTGCGAGCCGATGTCCTCCTCTACCACCTTTTCTAGCTTTTTGCTCCGCGTGCGTCCGCGGGCTCTCCTTCTCTTGGGGCCCTCATCATCTTCCCTCTGTGAATTGTCTGCATGTGGCTCTGCACTAACATTTTTATGCTTCTGCTCCGGGCAGAAAGATGTCCTTTCGTCACCCTGCTCCATGGGGCGCTGTTTTTGGTGCTCTGCATTTGCTGTATGCAGAGACTCAGACCATAGGGCCTGGTTACCATCGATGCCACAATATGCAAGAACATTGTGCATGTGCACCAGCAAGCATCAGAAAAGTGCATTTATTTAGTAATCAAGGCATGAGGCGTTCTGTATACATGACGATACGTTTGCATGCTGCAGAAAAAGACTACAATTCCTCCTTTGCAGGACGCTGCTTGGACTCAGCAAGCGACATACTGAGTGCAAGGGCAAGCTCGGGATCGTTCTCCAACTCGTTGAGATCCATTCCCAGGATCCTTGTGACGCTGCTAAAAAAGTCATCATTAAGACCCACAACCACTGTATTGCATGCATCTAGCTTTTCAGTCTTACTTGAAATAACATTTCTCACCAACTCTGCATGCTCTCCAAACAGCACAAGAGCCAGTCTGATTGGCAAGCACACCACTTTGTTGATACACTCCACCAGCTCGCAGAGAACGCTGTCCAATTCATGCGGCCCTAGATCTGCGCCAAAGAAGACAAGCATTCTCTTGTCTGACTCCTGCCTGTTCATCAGCGCAATTCTGCTTCTCTGGAACACACTGCCAAGCATCAGGTTATCGTCTAGCCGGACTCTGGAAACAAAGGAGTCAAGGTGCGGCTTGCTGCATGTCGGAGTCAGAATGTAGTTGTGCTCTGGCTGTGCAAGCGGTGCCACGCCAACGCTATTTTCGCTGTTCTGGAGCATAGTGCTTATGACAGACGTGACTGCCTCTTTCTGCAGAATGAACCTGCTTGGAAGGTAGTCTTGGTTTTGCATGGACACTGTGTTGTCAAGAAGAATCATAAGTGTCTGTGGCATGTGGGTACGGAACGGTGTTTATTAAATTAGTCTTCAAAGGTCATGAGGATTCTGAAGAGATGTAGTTAAGCAAGCTTTATCATCTTCCAGCTTATCGTTCTGACTTTGCCTTAAAAAGGGAAATAACCGGAGCCTCTTGCTTATCTAGAAGAGACATATTATCTATAATCATAAAAAACACGTTTTGACACTTTCCGATTTCTTCCTCATGTCCACATACTTTAAAGCTCGATATACTTATGCGTTTCAAAAAGTGAGGAGCATCAACAACCATAGTCTCATACTCTCCGCCTTCTCCGCAGTAATTTATGTCTCTGAACCTGCTTTTGTCATAAAAGTCCTTGACATATATCAGATCCTTATTTAGAGCATTCTGGTCTAGATCACTACCTGCAACTTTCACAACCCTTGCGTCTATTCCGTATGCTATCATGTTACTAAGCAGCTCTTTCTGATTCATCTGAAACAAAGGTGTCAGAGACTGGAGATTGAGACGCCTGCAGACGTTCTCGATTCTGTTTTTCTGATAGACAGATAGAACGGCTCCTGATGAAACGCCCTCAAAAAACACTTTTGAGAGTGTATCCTTTACACCTTGAAAGAGGTCTTCCACTTCATCGTGCTCAACAGGACCGTATTCAAGCTCTTTGTTTAGTGCCATGCACTTTGTATTGTGCAGAAATAGTGGTACTCCCATGCAAGCTCCATAGTTTCTAATGATCTCCTTGCCCACTGTCTGGAACATAAAACTGTCGATTGTGCTTGTCTCACAGTACACATACAGAAGTCCAACCAGATGGTGACCCTCATCTATCAGCTTGCACACCGCATACATGCTGTCCTTGCCTCCGCTCACCAGTCCAAGAAATTTCATATATGGACGGCTTAGACTTAGAATCTTACCCATGTATGAAGCAGGACCGCCTAACAGTGAAGAGGATCTGATTGCACTTGAGAAGGCAGTTTCTGATCTTGAGCACAACCTAGCAAGCGAAAGAACCAGCTTTCTCAAAATGAAATTAAGAAACCAAATAAGAGAGTTGAAGGAGACGTATAACAAGCAAAAAAAACCTATTGATTTGGAGGCAAAGAAGAAAGCACCTGTGCACGTACATATAGATAGAAAAAATGCTGCAGTTTCCAACAAGAAGTTATACATATCTGGCCTTGCAGGAAGCACAATAAAACCATATGACTGTGTAGAAGCATTGATAGCTAACTGCAGAAATATGATATTTGAGTACTTTGAATGCCAGAACTCTGTTATGCTTGATAATCTACAAGAATGTACTGTATGCTGTCTGGGACAGCAAGTTCGTGTGGTCAACTGTTGTAGGGTCAAGTTATTGTGTTTCTCATACTCTGGAGTCTTTCTGCAAGACTCCCAAGAAATCGAGATCGCAGAATACATGCACTCTGAAATAAGTAATGTATTTAATAAGTTTGATGTTGTTTATGACTTTAGCGACCCATGCAGTAGCAGAAACTACACGCTCATTACAAAATGATGGAAGGCAGTGTCTCCTCTTGATATGCATCTTTCTATGCCACTTTAAAATGTGGTGACTTTGTGTTTTATATGTCCGATCACCTAAACGGAACAGAATGTGCTATCTGTGAATACAGGTTCTAGGAATGTGCCAGAAAGCATTCATTTTCAGATTAAAACGCAAAAGAATAACTGTTTTGTGTTGAAACTGTAACTTTTGTTTTAAATGACAATAAGTGATCTACTATGGAAAAGTGCTTTTCAATTGATTTTTATCTCAGAGGCGAATACGACAGAAGAATAGATGAGATGGCTGAGATACTATACCAGGGAGAAAAGATACCAGATTCTGTACTTTGTCAGATTCTTGAGCTAGACGATCCGATCATATCACTTTATTTGTTTGTTAGGTTAGATAATAGAATTGGCAGGCTTGAAAATAACGTTCTTATAAAACTCAAGACATGCATAAGAGCCTTTCGAAAAATATACAAGTGTGAGGACAGTAAGGACCTAGAAAGTAGGATACTGCACATTGTGTGCTGTAAAGTTGGAGATGACATTGGAATAGATGTCTTTCTAGAATGTATTTCAGAGATAGAAATGCAGGCCCTAGCTCTTGACTTTGTTAAGAAGAATTTCGGGTATGGCCAAATATACAGATACAGTAAGGACGTACTGAACAGTATTTTGGGCAAAAAGTACAACGAAAGAGAAATAGGCTATGCGCTTGTTCTTCTGGACCATCCAAAGCTCTGCTATAAGCACCTTCTACCTCTTCTCAAACGAATAAACCTCTATATAGATAGTATGGTGATTGAGAAAAACATTGTAAGAGCATGTGTTGGGCTGCGAGCTATAATATTGTACTCACCGAATACCTTGAATAGCAATAGCACTTTTGTGATGTCTCTCATTGTGTTCTTGGCGAATATCTTCTATCAATCAAGCCTGTACACCTGCATGGATTGTAATGAGCTGCAAGAACTACTGTACACGCTGGAACTGCTCGTTAGTATGAATTTGAATATCCCAGAAGAGAGCAATGTACTTTGCGGGATTCTTGAAGACGCAGCAAAAAAGTTTGAGTGTGCTGTAAAAGACCGTTCTAGCATCATGGAAGACTATTTGCTAATATATGGACTCGCTGGAGTCTGTAGAGTGGCCTACAAAGTGCTTCGTGTGGAATCAGAAGACATCTGTAGTCGTATCACTACTAGGCTTGTTCTATGCATTTCTTCTCTCAAACTTGATAAACCAGACTATGTGACTTCAAAAACCTGGGTTGAATTTACTGGTCTCTTTTTGAAGGAAAAGTATGGCCTCCTTGAAATAGCCTCAAGATGCAACAGAGGGTTTTGCCTGGAAATGAACACACTTGTACAGGATATTGAATCAAGCAACATGTGTCTGGCCACATGGTTTGGAGAAATAGACCATCTCTATAGCTATTTTGACTGGAAAATATTACTGGAGTCTGTTGTGTCGCATGGAGTCAGGTGCCATCTTGAATTACTTGTGTTTGTACTTTCTGAAGAGCACATATGCGAAAGAAACTACACAACACAGATAACAAGATACTTAAACTTTCTTCTACAGTTAGAGGACATGGACACCCTGCTTCTAACAGTGATAAAGGTCTGTAACATGATATGCGTCTTTGACAAAAGCGAAATCGTTGGAATGTTTGTTAGACTTTTTTTAAGAAAGGATCTTTTAATATCAGACATACGTATAATGAAGATGAAAAAGAAAATAATCTCAACAACATTGCAAGAGAGGCTTGAGATGGTCTTCTTGGAGAAGGTTTTTGATGCTATAAGTAGCGAAAAGGTTGAATGCAACAATCACATTCTGACCTTCATTATAATCTTCTTTTACAGAATGGACAAAACGTCTGGAGATACTGCAAAGCGTGCTCTGGAGATCGTGTACAAAGCATCACACTTTCCAAAATGGAACGAAAATTCATGCAAAGACACAGAACTTGTAATATGCTGTGTAGCTTTAGGTGTAATTTTATCTAAATATAGTGAAAATGCGTTTATTTTTTTGAAGAAATCCTTGAATATGTCCGAGTTCTATCTCTATGTTGTATTTTTCATCTCGCAATTCCATTTGAGAATGCTGGACTACAGAAGCTTCTTTGAGTGCGAGAAAGACCTTGTGGAATTTTTGTTCACTGCTACAAACCCCGAGCGTCTGGAACTGAAAAAGCTCTACTTTTTTCTGAAGGAACAATCAGAAGAGTCACAAAAGAACTCCGTTTTCGTAAAGACATACAATGCACTATTCTGGAGCTGATTTGTCACTTCAACGGAATCTGACATTATTGTACCTGGCGGACATATTGTCTTGTTCTACATGGTGATTTTATTGCAGGTCAGACTCATTCTTCCTGTTAAGATTCTCTATGTCAACAATGCTCACTCTTTTACTTCTGCTTTCTACATTCATGCTTAGCATTATCGAAAGGTTTTTTTGATGGCTGACAGACATGGAAAAGATATTCTTCAGTAGCGATCTTGGCACTTCCACATTTACAATATTACTGTCGCGTATGGATATCATAGTGCCGTTTTTTGGGTAATATGTTGGAATGCAAAGCTCTTTCTCTACGCGCTTCTTTAATATCTTCATTCTTTGTCTCTCTCCATGCACAAGAAGTACGTTTTTGGGCATACATTGCTCGATAATCTGCAGAATCCCTTGTGCATCTGCATGCGCACTAAACGCAAGGTTTTCCACTTTCATGTTCACATCGTAAGACACATTGTTTATCTCCACTGACCTTGCGCCGTTGAGAATTTTTTCTCCAACAGTTCCACTTACGCAGTACCCTGGAATTATTATAAGGTTCTTTTCGTCTGAACACCACTTCTTGAAGACACTCAGACTAACGCCTGAGTGTAACATACCCGGGGAAGCAAAAAGGACCATAGGTCCCTCATCGTATATGAAGCTTGACTGGAATGGCTTTATGTGTTTGAACTCAAAAGAGTTTGTACTCAATGCCTTTTCCTTGATTGCCTCGTTGGTATAGTTTATAAAAAGCTTGTAAATGGAGTTGGCTTTGTCAGTGAGCCCAGATGACGAATATATGGGAATGTTCATATTCATTCTCTCCCAATACGAATCAATCAGAATACACAGCTCCTGTGCTCTGCCTAGCGCAAATATAGGAATTAGAACCTTACCACCCTTGCTGACGCACTCGTAAACACAGTTCAGAAACCTTCGTTCCTTTGACTTGCGACAGTCCCGTACGACAGATCCATATGTGGACTCTGTTATAAGCAGGTCGGGCTCAAGTCTATCTATCCAGGCACTGCCCAGGTGCTTATCAGCTGTTGTATTAAAGTCCCCTGTGTAGACAACTGACTTGTTGCCTATCTTCACGTAGAACATCGCGGCGCCAAGAACATGCCCAGCATAGAACGGCTTGATCAAAAAGTCGTCATCATGCATGAACTCTTCCAACATGTGAATTGTCTTTACCTTCTTCATGCAGTTCTCAATGTCCTGTCTTGTAAAGTTTTTTTTGTCGCGGAACTTCTCGACTGATATTTTTCTGTAGTCTTCTAGTAGAATTGGAATGACTGCTCGGGTTGGGTGCGTCATGTATATTGGACCGCTGTATCCTAGCACCTCGCTGAAGTAGGGTAATGCTCCGCAGTGGTCTAGATGAAAATGAGAAATGATGATGCAGTCAATAACCTTATCAAAACGGCCTGTCTTCGACAGGTATGCAAAGTCCGGGTATCGCCGGCTGTCATTGTATCCCATGTGCATTCCACAGTCAAACATGATGTTTCTGCCGTTCATAGAGACAATGACACACGATCGGCCTACATCCTGCCCTGCACCAAGAGGGATAACTTGCATATGGGGCTTGATCGGATAGGGCTTTTGTATATGTGCACAGACGAGATAGAATCCATGAGAAAATGCATACAGCCGACACTTACAGGATGAAAAAGGGACTTATGTAGGCAGCTAGTGTTTTTTGTGTTGCAGTATTGCTCTTACGAGAGCGTCAATGTCTAATAGTCTAAGCATCTGAACAGCTGTGGCTTTTTGTCATGGATGTGCTTTTTTTCTTGACATAGGCCCCATGTGAGAGAATGCGGTGCCCCTGTAGAACTCAGGATTTAGTATTGATAGGACCTTGTCGTTGTGTTCAAACATTACCTCATGGTCACCCAGCACCAAAGTCTTGTTCTCTTTTTTGTCGTTTTTGAGCATGGCTGAGTAGAGCAGACTCAGTGGGGCGTTTGTTTTAAGAGAGTTGAGCTTGCAGTGTGTTGCGGAGACATTGTATCCCAAGTTGGCGATTGCATACACCAGTTTCTTCATAGACAGGGCATTGCACTTAGCAAATCTTCCCATGTCGTTGATAGAGAAGTAACCAAACACATCTAGCTCAGACGTTATGATGTTCAGCATACCTACAATTCGTGTGTCAGTGCAATTGTGCACTAGCGCCCGCACAAACTTCTTGTTGCTCATGGCATGTCTCCAGAAAGGCCCGCAAAGCTTCATTGTTCCATTACATACTTCACACAGAGAGCTAATACTCGTATTCTTGTTAAGAGGGACCTCTTTTGTGTTGAAGCAGCTGCACAGCATAAAAAGAGAGTTGTCTGTAACAGAGCTCCTTGCTGTGTGCTTGTTCTTTATAACTCTCACAAAAAGCCTCACATAGAAGTCCACGCTGATGCTTAGCAGCGGTTCAATGCCTGCACTGTGTTTTGATGCTGTTCTTGATATAAAAGACAGCACAGTTCTCAGAGCCTGTTCATGACACGTAGGGCCCTTCTTTATGACTGTGTTATACTTCGCGAAGCATTTGCTTTCATTAGAACAGAGTACAGCAGTGTCCGTTGCGGTAACTGCTAGCACACCATTATGTTTCACTGCGCGTATCGCGTTGTCGATAAATAGGCTGCATGACCCAAACGGGTCAATATCGATAAAATCAAAGTGTGATGTGTGAGAACACATCAGGCTGTTGCAGTCCTCATTAAGCACGGTGTAACTGCCTAAATTCAGTCCGTTGAGGTCTATGTTCTTTTTGATCTCCGCAACGGACCTTGGGTTGAAATCATTAAAGAACACATGTATGTTGTTGTCAATCTCTTTTAAATAGCGTATTCCACGTATTCCACTTGCAGACATCGCGTCTAAAATCTTTGCGCCACTAATATCTTTTAAAAGATGTCTTGCAACCAGAACCGAGATATCTCTGTTGAACTTCTGAGCAGGATTTAAGAAGGCCTGCGCATTGCTGCATATTTTGACTCCCTCCATCTCCTCGTAGAAAGATGTGTGTGCATTGGCTTTTCTATCTTTGTTATCTTCAGTTGCACTTGCTGGCTGACTGTTCATATCAAGGAATGACGGGGCTTCATTCTGAGAAAAAACTCTCACTGTGTTATAATACAATTATCAGTTTAGGGACATCTTGCTTTGCTTAGAAGGGCCTCGGTGCGATGTATCAACCCATGTTTCATCTGCCCATTCAAGTCGAATGACTGTAGTAAAGCTTCAAACACGACTGTTTCACAGGGAAGACAACGAAACCATTGACTGCGGACGCTATGTGCGTAATGTTGTGAACAAGGTATATGAGGAGCTTGACGAGTGTCTAGAAAGCTTAAAGTACACAGGAAACCGCGAGGAGCTTGCAAGATGTCATCTTAGCCACTCAAATCTATTCAAAAAAATCTCTCTCCTGTTCAAGGTTTTGAAGCATGCAAGCCTTCTAAGAAGAAGCACAGAAAAACTAAAGGACGCCATAGTGGGCAATCAAAATTTCATCTCTGCAGCCGACAGAATAGCGTATCTGTTTGAGGACATGAAGCTTGGGCTCGTACCTGAAATCAACATTAATGTTATGCTGAGACTTTACAAGGATTACAGATTGCTGTACCCTAAAATATTTGTAAGCGAAAGGCAGATAACCAGCTATAGTGAGATACATATGTTGACAAAGATATATTTATTGAATGAAGACACAGGTGAGTTCAATGTGCATATAGAAAAGGGCGCCGTAGTGCTTGATTCCAGGTATTTTGTTTTCAAATTAATTCTGTGTGGTGAGTTGAAATCCCCTAAATGGAAGTTGATTTCTGTAAACCGGATAAACAAAGCCCTGTGGCTGGTACACCTGCCATCAGATGTAACAAAGCTAAATTTTTTTATCAGGTTGTACCGTTCATTAGAGGAGGCTAAAAAAGTATACTACACTTTTGTGAATGACTGTTTCTTTAGAAACCTGGTGAAAGGGACACCGAGAGAGTTCAGTCTGAACTACATTGTACGGCTCAAATTGCAGGTGAAAAAGGGTAGACTAGCATGTGCTGTTTCCCATGGAGACAACATAGAGTACCTGTGTAGAAATATAAAGGAAAGATACGAACAGGAGACAGAAAAAGTGCTGAAAAACATTGATCAGCGGGCCAGGTTTAGTATAGAAAGGAAAATAAACATGGGTAATGTCTTTTTTTGTAGCGTTGCAGAGCTGCAGGAGCACCTTTACAGAGAAAAGGAGGATGCCGCCTTCTACAGCATGCTTAAACACTGCAAATTTATTAAAAACTACAAGAGAAAAGACTTTGGCATGAGAAATGTCTTTATGAGAGTAGGGCTGAACTTTGTATGCATCAAACTGGGCAGAGTTGAAAATGAAGGAGTAATGCATCATATCGAAGCAGACGTATTTGTTGGAAAATTAATAGAGAACAACCACCTGTATTATGTAAAGCTGCTATCTCGCTACAACGGAGACATTCTTTTGACCAACTCTTGCAGACACGCGATAGATTGGAATCCAGAATGTAAGACAACGGTGCCTGCGAACATCCTAATTTCTTTTATAGACAAAAAACTTGACATGCTTTTGGGAATGGCAGACATGTTAGTTTCTTACAGAAATATAGTATTTTGTATGAGAAACACATTAGACATTTGGCTTGGTGATGAACGTTTTGAAGTTACCAGAGATCGAGACAGCTTCTTGATTAATGGTGTGTACACCATGCACAACCCAGATAATATATGCAAGTTCTTTGAGTTCAATCTGATAAATAGGCAATTGAAAGCAGTTCAAGATATGGAATTTTCTGTGGAGGGTGGATGCCACCACTACAGACTTAAGGACATAAGGTTCAGTCTGGTCTTTGCAGACAAAATTGTGTTGGAAACTGAGAACTCAGTATTTTCTAGAATGGTACCAAAAGGCAGCTTTGTGAATGCCATTTTTGGGTTTTATTATATTTACATCTACAGTATTCACCCCAAGTTTATATGTCAGGATTACCTAATATTTGACTTCAGAATGACACTAGGAGATCACGTAGTTCTAAAGACAGAGAATGACACCACTTTTCTTGTGAAGAAAACCTACTTTGCTACATCAAGCCTCCAGCTGCCCTGCTTTAACTATTTTTATTCAGAATGCAGTGCCACCAATGTCGATTTTTTCGTGCATCTGAGAAGCACCTACCTGAAAGAAAGATTCTTGGTACTTGGTAGAAGCCTGAAGAAAGAAGTTTGCATTGAGAAAAAAAAATTCACAATCCACATTTCAACAAAGAAAAGTATTGTGCTCTGCCTTGAGAATGACCAACTACACATTCATATTGATGGGAAGCCTCTTTATTCGAATTTAATGACCAGGTTTGTGCGCATATTCTGTGAGGAGTATTGCTTTATAGGTCCGCTCGTAGAAATGCTTGGGATGCTCTGATTCTGTTGTTTAGCACTTATTTGACCTTCTGATGACAACATGAGAAATTATTATAACGCAGGGACTAATACTTTGCGACGTTAAAATGACTGATCATACTGCTAGTCCTGGTAAAAATATACGCGAGTTTGCAGATGTAGACAAACATGAGTGCTAGCAACATCGCAAGTTTCATATATCTTTCCTTTACTCGCGTAACTGTGGAACTACAATTTGTTACGACACAGTGCCACTACACATAAATAGTATCTCATTTTGAAACAGCTTTTGTATTATTTTATATGTAGACAAGCTGTTTATTCTTTCCAGAAATTTTCCCTCATCTATTGCCTTTATCAAGTCTCTATCTAGTGGAAGACTACACAGATGGCGAATTTCGCACTGGCTTGCAAGTCGTTCTACACCTTTTGACCCAAAAATGTTGGTTGTACATGCACACATTTCACATGTAAGACCTGCCATGTTTTCGATAGTTCCCAAAATGTCAATTCCATTACTTCTACAAAACTCTATTGATGCCATTGTATCGCTGAGTGCAATGTTTTGAGGTGTTGACACAATTATGCTCTTTACATCCTTCTCTCTCAAAAACCAATGTTCCTCAGACAGACCAGGCGGTGTGTCTACAACCACGTAGTCGTACTCGCGAGCAGACTCGAAAAACATGTTGAGAACAGACACTTTCTTGGGACCTCTCCATATCACTGCATCTGTGTCTCTTATCAAGCTTGACATGGAGAGTGCATCCAGTCTGTCTGTTACTGATGCAGGCACGAGGCCATCTACGCTGCTATAAATTTTCGCAGAGATACCGAACATTGCGCTGATGCTTGGCCCGCATATGTCAAAGTCAAGAAGAATCACACGGCTCTGCTCGCTTAGAGCAAGTGCCACCATCGCAGTCACTACTGATTTTCCAACACCGCCTTTTCCGCTCATAATCGCTATTATCATAAGATGGGCCCGGCCCTCTGTGCAAGGCCCTGCATCTACTTCGGTACAGATTCAAGAACTGAAACACACATATGTTGCATTTGTAGCATTCTGAAACAGTGTTTTAGATAAAATATTTAAAGAAAAAAATTAGCAAGAAACAATGAAGATTATCCAGCTTCTGCTTGCATTTTACTTTAGTGTCACGGTAGCTAGGATACTTTCTGAGAGAAGAAGATCATTTTCCTCCATGCTTTCTGGAAGTTCCAAAAGCAGCAAAAAGGGCGGCTCTTCGTCTATGTCTAAGTCCAAGGCAAAAGGTGACGACGATGGCGACAAAAAGGGAGACGGAAAGAAATCCAAAAAGGGCAGTAACGATAAGAAGGACGAAAACGACAAAAAGGATGAGAAGAAAGGTGGAATATCTGATGGAGACGAAGACGAATGCAACGAGGGAGAAAAGGGTACAAAGGAACAGAAACAGCGATGTGATGAAAAAGGCAGGGAAAAGGAAGGCAACAACAAGAATGGTAAGGATGATAAGGATAGCAGTAAGAACAAGGAAGGCGACAAAGGCAAAAAGGATGAGAAAAAGGAGAAGCTTGTCCGGAACCTTCTGGCAGAAAATTTTGGCAGGTCGTATCTTAATAGCGAAGACAGCCGTGACGGATCTGATGAAAATAGTCTGCTGCCTAACAATCTCAAAAACGAAGAGCATGACAATGACAACAAGTCTGATTGGTAAAATCCTTGCCTACAATCGGGTCTAAGAAGTTATTAAACACGGTTCGCCTACTTACCTAGTTCTTCTACTTTTTTTTTCCCATCTCATGTGCACAAGATGCTACACTTGCTGCATAGAGTAGTGGCATAAACAGCGAGAAAATCAAAGAGATGATGGGGTGGAGAAAATGGATCGCTTCAAAAATGTAGTTCTGATTGGGGAAGGCACATACGGGAGAGTCTACAAGGCACTCTGGAAAGAAACAGGTGAGTGTGTTGCGATAAAGAGAATTGATGTAGAGCCTAGTGTGGGCCTTCCGCTCACAGCAATCAGAGAGATAAAGTTGCTCAAAAAGCTTCAATCTGCGCACATTGTCAGGCTTCAAAACACCTTTTTTGCACATGATTCGCTTTATTTGATAATGGAATTTCTTCCCTTTGACCTGAGCGGGCTGATACAGACAGGATATGTGTTCAGCAACGAGCAGATTCTTAGTCTTTCTCACCAGCTTGTAGACGCAGCAAGATACATTCACAGCAAGGGCTTGATACACCGGGACATCAAATCAGGGAACATTCTTCTTAACAGAAGAGGATGTTTGAAGCTTGCTGACTTTGGTCTCACAAGAAACGCAGAAAAGCTCATGACAAATCGCGTCTGTACACTCTGGTACCGAGCACCGGAGCTTCTCTTGGGTGCACAATCATACGACCTAAAGGTTGACTCGTGGTCAATAGCATGTGTCATTCTAGAAATGTGCATGGGAAGACCACCTTTCAGAGGAAACGACGAAGTGTCCCAAATAAAAGCTATATTTGAGAGCTTAGGTGCGCCTGCAGAGACGTACATGTGGAGCGACATACTTGAGCAAAAAAAGTATCCTACAATCAGCACATGGAATAAACTTATACGTGAAACATACGGAACATACTTTGAGGATGGCATGCTGGAGCTGGTTGGGGAGCTACTGAGGCTGTCTCCAAGAGAAAGAATTTCGCCACTGAATGCTATCAAGCTGGATATATTGTCTACATGTGCAAACAAACCCATTCCCATCATCTCTGAGGAGGCACACGAACATTACTGCAGGAGAGGCCGAGAAGAAGATTTGAAAGCAGGCCTCTAGTGTCTCTTACGCTTTTTCAACTGGGCTTCAGAGAATCTGTATTGTGTAGATGTAAGTACAAAAATTTTACCCCATGATCGATACTTCAAAGCTATCTATGCTTAGCAGAAGGGGCATAAAGGTGATTCCTGAGGAGGCTGGCTTGTATCCGTCTGACGACCTGCCTGCATATATCGAGAAACTTGAAAAGAGGATGCAGAAGAAGCCAAGAGTCCGCCGGACAGATTTGGTCAAGGGGTGCATTGTCGTTGTCTTGGAGGGTGACTTCACAGCAAGACGAGTTGTGTTTCTGAAGCAGGTAGAGAACAACAAAGCTCTTTGTTGTGGCCCTGCGCCGATAAACAACGTTCCCTTTTTTGTGATTGACGAACGATACCTCCTGAGGACGAGCACAGTTCTTGACTTGAAGGAGGATGTCAACATTGATATAAGCACTGTGTTTGAGTCAAAGCGGGGGGTGGTTGCAGATAGAATGGACATTGACGCAAATAGCGATCAGAAGCGTATTGAGAATGCCATTGTAGACGCTGTAAGCTCAATCAGGTTCATGAAGAGGTACCTTGCAACTCCATTTAAGATGCCAAAGTTTAAGAGTGTTTCCTCACTGAAATTCTAATAAATACAAAATCCGCTTCTTATTATATTTATGCCTGAGACGATGAACGAGAATAATTTAACAAACGGTCTTTTTTTCAATAAATGACAAAACTCTCTTCTATCTACCAAAAATCAGTCAAAAAGTTCAAACTTGTCCTCATCATCTTGCTCCTCATCGTCACATGCCTTCTTTTTCAACAGCTGCTTAATCAGCGCAATTCCATATGGCGTCAGAAAACCTGTTTTGTGGCTATAGTTGGGAGATATAAACGTTTCGGAGTCCCTTTCTAGCTTCACCATAAGCTGTGGACTCTCAAACAATTGAATTCCCGTGTCCTGAACACCAAGATCAAGAACTTGATATCTGTACATGCATCTGTCTTTGCTTGGATCAACACCAAACCTAATCCATGTCTTGTACCAAGGCCCCGAGTTCATAAAGTATGCAACTGCTGGCACAAAGGACCTGAATCTGTTAAATGTAAGTTTTTTTCTACATTCTTGTGCGAGTCGCTCATAGTACATTTTTCTGATGCAGTCCATTCTGAGAACAGGATGCTCTGCAAATACTTCATTTAAAAAAACAATTGGGCTGAAGCTATCGTCAGCAAATCTCTCAACCATCTCTACAACGCCTTTTTTTGGGCCTGCAGGTATCTTGTCGCCATGTTTTACAGTGATTGCGTTCTGATTTCTTTCTCTATCAACAAACAGGCTACAGAATTTGCGGTCATTGCTCACACTTATTCTGGTTACTGTTGGTATTGGATAAAGAGGTAGATGCATGCTATCGTTACAGAACCTTTTTACAAAATCCTCTGCACACTTGTACATATCTTCGATGTCGCCACCAACTATACCTGTATAAATATCCTCATAGATCTTTGTAGTCTCTGGAGACACAGGCACGTAGAAATCAGCTGGAACATCGAATCTAAATACATTTTCAGAACGTCCTTTTATACTGGGGCGCCCCTCATCAACTTCGACATGCAAAAACATATATCCATAACTCCGCTTTGTAGCAATTATCTTTTTTGAGTAGATTGTATCGATTATTCGCATGTAGTATGTATCCCCATGTTTGACTAGAAAACGTGCGTCGCTGACACTTACCTCAAGAGGATGTTCTAGAAGATCGAATTCATTGATGTTTTCCATGTGGGGTTCTGTAGTGAAGGCTTTCTATAGTGATGTTGTATGTTCAGGTTTTAAAAGCATAGATTACATGGCATAATGCACTTATAGAGTCACTGCGTCCATGCGTTTCCGTCATCGTCAACAGGAACTGGTACTATCTTTACAACCTTCAGCTTTCGCGGAACACCAGGTACGACTAGTTTTTTCACCCTAGGTGACCAGTTATACTGCTTCTGTAAGACCCTTTCGTTGGCAGGCTTTTGCGGAACCAAAACACGGTCTTGGTCATCCATGCTCTCTCTCAACATTTTCACCTTCTCTAATGTCTTTTGCTCGTTGCCGAGGCTGCTGATCTGCTCCTTCAAAGTCTTGTTGGTAGACGCATCTACCGTACTGCTGGGTCTAACTGCGTTTCTTTGTTCCCCGGGAATTCTCTTTGTAATCTCTTTTTTCGTGTCACCTTCTACTTCAGACATTGTGTTTCGGTCAGTTCTGAAGTTTTCATCGGTCTTCTTTCTGTGTGCAGTCTCAGCACCGTCCATTGCAATTTTGGTCGCCTCTGTACTGAGAATAGCGTCTCTAGGAGCAAGTACAGGGTCTTCCGAAGGCCTGTCTACATCAAGAATACCACCGTCTTTAGATGCAAGCACGGGATCTGCCGAAGATTTATTGCAACTTTTGCCTGTACAGTCTCCAGAAAGGTCCGTCTGCGAAGAGAACGGAGTTTCTTTGCGCATTTCAGCAAAAGACGCTTCGCAGTGGTCTGGAGAGTCGAGCATGCTTCTCTTAACCTCGTCATCTATAAGGCAGCTAAGCTTTCTGAGGAGTAACCCTACATCTTTGAGCCCTACACGTGCAGAGCATGTTGCAAAAAGCAATGACAAAAGCAATGACATACCGCTGCACAGCCTGCGATTATAAAGTGAAGACGTTTCAGAGAAAATCAATCAGGCATTATGCGCGCAACAGTGACCACCGGCGAGCTAAAGTAGCTTATAGCAATGGTGGATCCTGGATACACTGTGTATAGATACAAAAGCAGATAAGCACCAAGTTAAGCTTTACTCAGCCTCCTCTCTTCTGAATGGCATTATCGAGCCACGTAAACGCTCGTTCAAGCTCGCTGTATGCCCTGTCAGGATCAGTCTCGTCCTTCTTTGCTGAAACAGTAAACACTTCATACATTCCCTTTGAGAAATTTGAAAAGTCACACATATCCAAGATCTTCTTTTTATTGCTCTCAATTTCAGCAGGCCCACTGAGCAGGTCCGTCTTGTTCATCAGTATGAGAGTTGGCAATCTTCGTTCGTCCATCACCTTCATCAGGTGGTCTGCAGCTTCCCTCCATTTTTCTGGATATGATATGTCAAAAACATATACAACACCTGTGGCTTCCTTTGAGTAAGTGGCCCACAGGTGCCTAATCCTTTCCTGGCCTCCGACGTCCCAGATCTTGAGCTTTGTCTTCTTGATTTGGCACTCCTCAATGTTAAACCCTATTGTGGGGACTGTTGGCAGTTCTTGATTATCCTTAAGTATGTAGAGAATGGTTGTTTTTCCAACTGCATCCAGACCTACCATTATTATCTCCTGGTTCTTCGTGGACTCGAAAAGAGAGCGGAATCGCGATGTGAGTTGCCCCATAGCCCTTCTGTGTTTTCATTTAATTTTATATAAAAAAGAGTGTTTCTACAAGAGCAGAGATACTGCATATCATAGATTTGGGGAGACCTAAGGCTGCATCCAAACACTTTCATATCATGATATCGCAAAGGCCGTTGTGAAACCGCTATATAAACATAGTGAAAAAACAAACACAGACAGAATGGTGGGTTTGAGAACACACGTTTCCTTTTTTGGAGCTTTCTGCATGGCGGCTTCTGAGCTCATAAAGATTCTCCCTGTATGCGACAAGGAGTGCCAAGAGCATCTGATATTTAATAAGTACACTCAAGCCACACGAAATGCGCCCAAAAAAACATCACCACAGCATAGAAATCCTAATACAAACGACAGGCTTTCACATCAGCGTACAACATCTATGCCGCGAGTACCACTTACCAAAGGTATTGTTGACTCACAGAATACCACAATCACCGTAATAAGCAATGTGCCCAGTAGTTCACAAGGAAGCAAAGGCGAAAAACACAGCAGAATTCAACAAGACATTCCTCATGTGGCGAAAGTAAGTACAGCAGTTCGCAATGTCCAACAGTTTACAGTATCAAAAAGTAGCGTGAAGCAATCCAGGTCTCCAAGTATCACTCGTATTTTATCACTTCCAAGCTCTTCAATTCAACAAGTGGTGCACAAAAGGCCTATTAATGCAACTCTTACTTCTTCAATGCTGGCAAATCTGCATGTGCAAAGAGTAGCACCTGAATGTATGCAGAGTGCTTTCAGAACTATGACTACAGGCAACTTGCAGAACAAAAATACCAAAAAATCCGTTTTGAAGGTTGTGCATGCAAAGCAAGTTCCAGAGACATGCAAGAAAAACAATACATCCTTGGAAAAGAGATTTCACAACATGGCTGCAGCTACTTCTGTAGCGAAAAGCACAACCGCACCACTTGGAGAGCTAGTTAACCTGTTCGCAAGGGCCTTAACCGAGATACTGGATAAAGAGAGTCGTTCTGGAAAATGCATCAGACAGAAAAAAAACTCTCTGTCAAGTACATCTGGAAATGCATCTGTAAGAGACATTTCTGCAAAAACGTGCTTGAATATGCCTGTACAGAAAATAGGTGCTATTGAACAGGGAATAAGGGCGCTGCAGTGGCGTCTGCAGAAACTTGAGGTTGCAAGTGCAAATGCGCACCCTATACAGTATATAGTTCCGCAGTATTATCCATATTTATATACACCATACTATGCTGGTGAGAGCTACTCTAATCCATCTCCAGTACAACAAATAGGTCAGGTCCAAGGAACCTCACTAGGAAAGTCTGTAGAAAAGGAAAGTGTGAAGTCCAATGATGCAAAACAAAATGTAACTTCGCATATAGAACAGCAGAATGAAAATGATATTGACGCTGCGACAATAAGCACTCTCAACTCGGAAATGGAAACAGAAACTGATGAGGAAACAGATGATGTTGAGAGCAATGCAGATAGTCTGAACAAGGAAACTACACATGGAAGAGGGAGCAAAAAGACATCCTATGAAATTAGAGGAAAAGATGCCTGGGATCAAGTCCTGAGTGATACTAAAAAGGCTCTATTTAGAAGACTAAGAGGTGAGGTCGTAGACCTAAAAGGCGGCAGCGAAATGATTGGTGGCTTTTCTTTTGTTGGAAGCAAGGACACGGAAGGAGCAACACCTGCATCTCTTGAGTCAAAAATGCACAGGAAGAGAAGTGGGTGGATCGATGACGAAAAATGGGCTCAAGCAGCTGCAATGTCTCAGACTGTGTATCCGGAATACATACATCCTTATTTACCCAATGAAGAATTAAATCTATCTATGCCCTTTCATGAAGAAAAAATGCATACTGATAATGCATATAATATGTCACAGAAAAACAGTACCTTTTTAGAACAATTCAGGAAAAATGATGAAACACAAAGTACAGTCAGAAGTGACAAAGTGGACAACATGATCGGAAGCATAAACCAGACAAGTTTATCACATAATGCAATAAGAAAACGCCCTCTCTACCAAAATCTGGAGAAACTTGGATATAAAGAGCCTGCAAAGGGCGTGTCTATGCTAGAGCTTATACGCAAAAGAGAAGATGTGAGTTCTGAAGAAGATAATGCGTCGCCCAAAAGATCGCATGACAGCAGCAGCGATGATAATGTAAGCCATAGCGAATCTGCAGAATACGTATATCTAAGTGATCTGATAAGACTCTGTTCTAGAAGTCAATAATTTCAAATAACTCTGTAAAAGGAAAGTCTGCCATAGAACATGTCTGGACTTTCATGCAAAAATATAAATAGAAGATGCCCTAGGCCCACAATGTTTCGAGGGCTTGTATGTCTTTTTTTCGTTTGTGCCATGAGCTTAACACACATGGACTTCGACACGAGTGAAGAGTACCACGCACTTGACTACAGCGTTAGCAGTGACATTGATGTAATGTACTCAACATACTACGAAGATAACGACAGTGATGCAGACAGCAACCATTTGCCTTCGGACGTAGAGGAATCCGCGCACATCATATGCGAGAGCGAGTCCCTACTGCGAGAGGAGAATTATCTGAATGCGAGTAATGATGTAGCTGCCAATGCAAATGAATAAATGTGTTCATCAAAACTCTTTCAGCAGCTTATTTTATAAAAATGCAGAGTAAACAATGTATCTGCAGGGTTTAAATGCATACCTTACACAGCCCATGGGAGATGCAGTTACATCCAGGGAGCTTTCAGATGTTGCTTTTCTTTCTGAAAAGTATCGCGTCCTGACAAAGGCAGGAGAAGGAACATTTAGCGTTGTCTACAAAGCAGTTTCTGTCGATGATGAGAAAAATGCAGAGTGTGTGGCCATAAAGGCAGTAACAAGAACAAGCTCGCCAGCACGTGTTTCAGAAGAGTTGTCTTTTTTGAAAAAACTTGGCGGAAAAAGCAATGTTGTGCGCTTGTTGGGCTGTTACAGGTTCGAGGACCAGATATGCATGGTGTTTCCTTACTTTGAGGCGACCGATTTCAGGGTGTTTCTGCGAGACAGCAATGTCAGAGACATAAAGTTCTACATCTACAACATGCTTATTGCAGTTTGCCACGTGCATGCACACAAGATAATCCACAGGGACATCAAGCCTAGTAACTTTCTCTACAGTAGAGAGAAAAGGACAGGAGTGCTGATTGACTTTGGACTTGCACAGTATGAAAAGGAAGACAAAAGACGAGAATCGGTCCTGGACGAGGTGCAGAGCAACAAAAAGCCTTCTGTGCTATTTTTTAACTCTGTACTGTCTAAGATTGCACAGCCACCAGGATACTATGTAGGCGATACTCGCCCACAGATGCGTGCACAAAGAGCAGGAACTAGGGGGTTCAGAGCTCCAGAGGTTCTATTCAGGTGCCAGAGACAATCAAGGTCCATAGACATATGGTCTGTAGGTGTTTCATTTCTTATCATGTGCACAAAGCAGTATCCGTTCTTCAATTCTATAGACGACACCGATGCCATTGCAGAAATTGCAACTATTTTTGGCCACGATGAGATGAGGAAAGCGGCGAAGTGCTTTGAAAGAGTCTGGCGTTCAAACCTCACAACAATTCCTAACGAAAGGATTCCTTTTGAAAAAGTTGTGAGTAGCCTCAACGCAGAGTTCAGCCTTCCGTCTGAGGGCTATGATTTGCTCTACAGAATGATGGACCTCATGCCTAGCCGCAGAATTTCTGCAGAAGAAGCATTGAATCATCCTTTCTTTAACGATATTCGATAAAAAACAACAATGTTATTTTCAGGCAAGAGCATCCTGCTTTCAAGCACTGCACATAACATGCAGCAGACAAACAAGCCCTTAATGATCAAGGAAGGGGCGTCCTTGCAACCATCAGCATATGAGCTTTTCAAGAGTAACAGCCAAAAGTACAAACTTCTTCTTCTTCGTGAAGAGTACATCCGCAAAGAGCTGAGGACTCTTGAGATTGAGCTGCAAAGGGTAAAGGAGGAGATAAAGCGTGTCAAGAGCATTCCGCTGATCATGGGACAGTTTCTTGAGGCGGTTGATGCTGACACAGCTATTGTTGCATCTACAGCAGGAATGCATTCTGTTGTAAAGATTCTCTCCACAGTCGACAGGGAGCTTCTCCGGCCAAACACAACAGTGGCACTCCATAGGCATTCGTCGGCAATTGTAGATGTTTTACCACCAGAGGCAGATAGCATCATTCCTGTTTTGGGCGAAGAGGAGAGACCAGACATCACATATGCAGATATCGGTGGGCTGGAGGTTCAGAAACAAGACATAAGAGAGACTGTTGAGCTTCCCCTTCTACAATTTGACCTGTATAGGCAAGTGGGAATAGAACCTCCGCGCGGTGTCTTGCTATATGGCCCACCAGGTACAGGAAAAACGATGCTTGTTAAGGCAGTTGCACAGCAAACAAGCGCTGCGTTCATAAGGATAAATGGTTCTGAGTTCGTGCAGAAGTATCTAGGTGAAGGACCGCGTATGGTAAGAGATGTATTTAGGCTTGCGCGCGAAAGGGCACCATCTATCATCTTCATAGACGAAGTTGATGCTATAGCAACAAAGCGCTACGACGCAGCAACAAGTGCAGATCGTGAGGTTCAGAGAGTGCTTCTTGAGCTTCTGAACCAAATGGACGGATTTGAGCAGACAAGCAACGTAAAGGTAATCATGGCAACGAACAGAGCTGACACTCTCGACCCTGCCTTACTTAGACCCGGGCGCCTAGACAGGAAAATCGAGTTTCCGCTTCCAGACAGGCGGCAGAAAAGACTTGTATTTGGTGCCGTAACAAACAAGATGAGTCTCGATGAGGATGTTGATCTAGAGTCGCTTGTGTCCAGGCCTGACAAGATAAGCTCTGCAGACATCCACTCTATTTGTCAAGAGGCAGGCATGCTGGCGGTGCGAAACAGCAGGTACACAATCAAGCAGTGCGACTTTGATGAAGCATACAACAAGGTGATTGGAAACAAGGAGCACCAACCTGCGTTCTACAACTAGGTCTGTAGCCGCAGAATATCAATGAACAGCTAGCTTTTATTCTTTTTCGCATTCTGAACCATCTTGAGTCTATAGAAGTCCTCGCGCTCTCTCTCATCAAGCTCGGAGAGAATGTATTGGAGTGTGTTACAAAGTGTGGGAATGAGCACAAACTCCAGTGCATTGACTCTTCTGTTTGTTGTGCTGAAGACACTATCCAGTGCCTTGAATGAGTGTTTTAGCGTGCAGAGATCAACAAGAAGCTCGAGAGACTTAAGAAAGTGCTCGCGACATTTCATCAGCGACCTGCCGCTTCTCCCAAGCGATATCACAGGGCCTGTGCCGTGCACAACAAGCTTGAACGCATGCAAAGAGACACCAGAAACCTGCTCCATAGTCACCTCCACAAGCGCAGGGACTTTTCTGCAGTCGTTTGTATAGAAAACAAGATTAGCACCGAGGTACTCTGCATGCGACATCGCACGATAGGCTTCACTAAGCACAGCATTTGCATCCTGCTCTTTCTCGAGAAGCATGCGTTGTACTTTTCTGTAGCGTGCCTGTAGAGCGTCGCTCTTCTTCTTTAGCAAGCTGTACCCTTTTTCAGCGCTTCTGAGTTTTGTTTCTATTGCCGACAGGTTCATCCGCGTTGGGAAGATTGAAAGCCTCTTGTCTGTCATGGGGTATCAAAGCAGGGCAGGTAAAATGCGTTTATTTAGATTATTCCCGCCTCGTTGGCAATCTTCAAAGCATCTCCCTCGTTCTTGAGCTTCACATACGCCTTTTTGTACCCCTTTATAGATCTCGCCGTGTTCACCTTCTCAACAGGTACCTTGTAGAATCTTGTAACAGCGTTCCCGATCTGGGGTTTTGTTGCATATTTGTCACAGATAAACACAAGTGTGTTGTTGTTCTCAATAAGCCTTACTGCCTTTTCATTACATGCACCAAACCTTATTATATCGGCAGGATGCCCGGTGGCTGGCTGTGTAACGGCCTTTCTCGTGTACTTCGGGTTGTTGCGCTTTATCTCCATGGGGTAAAAATTTTGAGCATCCAGTAGCTACTAGTAATGCATGCAGTGAAGCATATTGAGTTTCAATTGCACACTATGGATAGCTAGAGTTAGTTCAAATGCTACTCATAGATGGGCTCGAGGCCTCGAAGATACTCGTGCTTCAATGCTCTTCGTGCAGATAGTCTCTCTGCAGGGTCGTATGTCAGCATCTTTCGAATCATGTCTATGAGATCGTCACAGCACCGCAGAATCTCCTTCAAATTGACACCGCCCCATCGTGGGAGATCCATTCTGAAGCCTGGAAGATCTTGCATGCCGGTCCATGTGCTTTCGTTTGGTGTTCCCAATATCTTGAATATCTTGTAGATCTGGTCCACTTCCGAGTCGCCCTGGAACATTGGTACAAGTAGAACAAGCTCTGCTATTATAGCTGCTGCGCTCCAGACATCCACAGCCTCCGAATAGTGCTTTGCCCCAAGAAGGAGCTCGGGTGGTCTGTACCACAGCGTAACAATATCGTGTGTGTATGTGCGCAGAGGAATTCCAATCGATCGCCCAAGGCCAAAATCCGCAAGCTTAAGCCTCATATCGCGGCCTACAAGAATGTTCTGTGGCTTCAAATCTCTATGAAGCACTGCCCGCGAGTGGCAATAGTCTACTGCTGTCAAAATCTGCTGCACAAAGTGTCGAAGCACGTCATCAGGGACAGTCTTATTTGATCTCCTCATACTATCTATGTACTTCCGCAGGTCTAAATCAAGGTACTCCATGGCAAGATACATTTTATTCTCCTTGTAGAGCACAGTCTCCAGGTTCACTATGGTAGAATGCTTTAGTGTCTTTAGAAGAGACACTTCCCTGATCGTTGTTGCAGGCACACCTTCGTTTTCATCATTCAACCTTATCTTTTTGAGCGCAACAATCCTGCCTGTTCTCTTTTCTCGCGCCTTGTAAACTACACCGTATGTGCCCTCCCCAATTTTTTCTATCTTGTGGTACGAATCCGCCATGGTCTGTATTTTTCATGTTGTTTAAGTATGTGGTGGCTAGTGCGCCTATCCACGTGCCTCTACACAATGCGAATATCAACAGAGAATATCAGATTAAGTCTGCGCTCCATCATGTACACATTTACTTAAAGAGGTCCTCTGGGCAATCGAGAGCCACTTTTTAATAGTTAAATGGATGCCTAGCTCATAATCGTGCTTGCAATTGTATTTGCATCTATTTCGGTGAGATCAACGTTGCTCTGTCCCGTACCAAGAAAAAGTATTGGTGCATCTGCAGAGACAGCCATATTCACTATCTGGCCTATTTTGTCATCAACAGTGTCAATCTTTGTCAGAAGAATGGAGTCTACTCGCCTTTCAGTACCATCTCCAACAGCTCTGTTAAATTCCCTCAGATGCTCGAGGCTATCCCCTCCAACAAGTGCCTCTCCCACAAAAACTATATGATCAGGCATGTTGTGTTTTATCAGTTTTGTCAGCGACTGCATCAGATGCCGTTTGTTGTACATGCGCCCTGCTGTGTCCACGAGCACTACGTCGTATCCCTCATTTTTGGCCGTGCTCATCGCGTTTCTGCAGACAACTGCATCATCCTTGTTATATCCTCTCTCGTAGAACCCAACATTGTGTTTTGCCGCTCTGAATCTCTGCACATGCACTCGCAGCTGCTCTACAGCCCCCGCCCTGAACGTGTCGCATGCAGCAATGTAGACTCGAAGTCCGTGCTGTAGCAGCCAGCAGCACATCTTTGCCAGTGAAGTTGACTTTCCAACACCATTCACACCCACAAAACACATCGAAAAAATGCGCCCACGTTTTCTCTTTTCTCTTATCTGCGTAATAAGGGCGCTATGGTCCACACTTTTCACAAATCTTCCCAAAATGGACCTCATTTTTTCCTTAAACTCACTCTCGCCAATCCAGTCATTGTGAAACTCAGGTCTTATTGCATCACAAAACATAGCAGCAACATCGGGATCCACGTTCTTTGATATTAAGTGGGTCTTCATCTTATTGTAAATATCGTCCACGTGTATCTTGTTTGAAAAAATACGGAAACTTCGCGTAGGAATTACTTTGCTTATATTCATATCGACTATCTCCTGACTAACTACAGTACTAGTAGAGTAGTCCAGAGCATCTCTTTCATCACATTTCTGTTCCTCTATTTCTGTATGCATTTTTTTTGCATTCTCCTTTGACTCGTAACGAAAAATTGCATCTGCAAGGCACTCTTCGCTATTTTTTCTTGAAAACGCAAGATAGACAAGAGATCCTCTGATTTCATAAAACACAAAGAGGTCCTGGACTCTGTCCACTCTTCGGAATGAGTCAAGACAGATGTGCTCTATATAACTGTTTGCAAAGCACGGCCGTGTTCCTTCTTCATGGAGAACAACTCCCTTTGTATCAAAAACTAGAAAACACTCAAGCATGCGAGGGTGCATTTCTGTGCTCTTGCAGTCACAGTTTTCAAGACCCCACAATGGCACATACACGTGCACCTGTAACAGAAAGCACCATAAAAGGCACTAATGTACAAGATTTTCTTCAGGGAATCAAAATAGTGCCCTGTTCCACAGAGTATACTGTGGATGATGCATTGTGTGCATACGAGGCTAAGAGAGAATCTCTGTTCACTGAGTTGAGAATTAGAAAAGTACAGGATAACATCAGAAACAAAATACGCGGCAAAAAAAGCAACAGAATAGACTTGGTGTTTTGCCGAAATATGAGTTCCGACCTTGGCAGTGACATGAGCTGCTTGCTGAGCAAGGACGGAGACTCAAGTGTCTCCCAGGCATATAATATGGTGCTGAAGGAGTGCTGTGCATCACATAGCGGCAGTATGTATGATTCTACTTCTGAAGATAATGAGTATGCAGCAATGGATGAGCCAACTCTATTTCTGTCATCTGTTGCAGATATCTACAACCAAGATGCACTAGAACGCGTTGAATATGCAGACGATGTGACAGAGACGACTGTTGATGGTCTTCCTGTCTTTAATGCAGCACAGGACCTGATTTGAAAAAAACTGGAAGAGAAGGAAGAATGCAAAAAGTTTGGGTTTGAGCAATTAATGTGAAGTTAAAGCATGCAGTCAGGGAACTAAGCAAAAGAGACTCTGGAATGAGTGTAGTAAAGTATAATCAGCTTTATCTGTTCTTTACATAAAAAAACACCATGATGCAATGGGGTGTGTGCAAACAGACGTTTCCTCTTTCAATGTATAAGCATAGATGCTACTTTTCTCTGCATGCACTACCACATTGTCTAATTCTTTTGAAAATGCTGCATAGTGTTATGCCTTTGCATATGTTAGTCTTTTTCGGTCGTCTAGTTTTTTTTCCTGCAGCCCTCTCTGCAAAACACCTTAGAGTATTTATAGAGAAGTGCTCGTGGAGATGTTGTGCGGCTTGAACGCATTGTGAAATGTTTAGGCCTGTCACTGCAGCAACAGTGAGAATTTCAAGTGGAGTTGCTACATGCAACTCCACCAGTGTATCTAGACAACATCTGGCCTCATATAACTGTGATTTGGTACCAAGGGGCTTGAGATATGAAAAGAAGCGATGAAGGACGTTGTTGCGATACTCGCTAGACACTCTCTGATATCCAAATTCGTTTGAGTAGGCCTTGATAAAGAACTTCCTATCTCTTGAAAAGATCTTGCGCACATCTCCAATCAAAAGGGGAATACCGTTGCCTCGTGCAAGATATAACGAGACAAGGCATGCTTTTGCATCCAATGCGTGCCGAGACACGAATCTATGATTTAAAACAATATCCATGGCCTGTTCCAAAAGGCCTTCCATGCCAAAAAGCTGCAAAACTCTGAAAACTTGCAGACGTGTTGCCATCTCTGTATTTCTGATGCGGTACTTGCAGTTTCTTGACAAAAGAGAAAGTTGTTCCCTGCACTGAAACAACGATACATTTTGTACTTCAAGGCGAGAGTCTTCAGGGACTTCATGCTCTCCGTTGCAACTTCTCTGTTCCATAACTAGGGATTACTGTATCGTATCTTTCTTTTTACTGCCAAACGAATAGACTGTATTTTGTTTATATACACACCCTACGTAATGTATGTAGTATATGCTATATCTTGACGTGTTCATAATGTATATGCCATAACAAACCAACAGGGGCATGGACAGAATAGTGATATTTGGTGCCAGCGGCGACTTGGCAAAACGCAAGCTATTTCCAGCACTTTCAAAGCTTAAAAACACAGGAGCCATCGTTCTTGGATATGCAAGGACAAATATGGAAGATAAATTCAAAGAATCACTGGAGAGATCATGTAAGTATGAAAACAGCTTCATGGAAAGAGTTTACTATGTCTCCGGACAGTATGACAACATTGAGGAGCTCGATGTCACACAAACTACAGTCTTCTATATATCGACACCTCCTCACCTCTATAAAGTTCTTGTCAAGCAACTTGTGGAGCGCAATGCAGCAGCCATTGCGCTCGAGAAACCCTTTGGAGAGAGCCTTGCAGATTTCAAGGACATAATGAATATCCTGAAAAACAGCAACACACAGGCATATTTTATAGACCACTACTTGTGCAAGCCAATGACAATAGCCATTCCGCAAATGTTTGCATCCAATTGCAAGCTCAAATCACTTCTTAGCTGTCTTGCTGTGAGATCAGTGGAGGTTCTTTTCAAGGAAAAGCTTGGAGTAGAAGGAAGAACGTATTTTGATAGGTGTGGGCTTGTGAAGGACGTTGTGCAGAACCACGTTTTGGAAATAATCGGCACCATTTGTACAGCGAACGGAGTAGGCAAGTCGTGTTTCTTCAAATCTGCACACGATATTGACGCAGGTATGTGCATGTTTGGACAGTACCAGGAATACAAGGAGGAAGTTGGACGAGACTCGTGCACCGAGACGTTTTGTATAATTCCCATATACTTTAACAATGACTGTTGGAAAGACGTACCCTTTGTGGTTGTTGCTGGAAAGGGGCTGAATGAGAAAAAGTGCGAGGTCAGACTTGAGATGCGCAGAGAGTGCTTTGAAAAAGTGATGCAACTTGTAGACGCAAGGGAAGCACCAGAAATACGAGCAGATCGCATGTGGATCGTGTTCAATTACAGTCCGCGTGAGGAAGTGTTTATTGAGGTGCTCCAGAGAAGTAGCATTGCCGAGTTTCTTCTATACAAACGTGAGGATATATTAGGAATTGCTGCCTCATTCTATGGAGAATACTCAGAACATAATCTTATTCTTAGTGCTCTATTGAGCAGACAACCCTTTCCGCACATAACAGCTCAGGAAGCAAAGGAGCTTTGGAGAATCTTTGATTGCGGAGTGCTTAAAAAAAAATCGCTTGTTTCATATAGAAAGGGTGAAGGTGTTCCTGAACAGGGATTAAAGCTTATTGAAGAGATAATTGGATGTTGTTAAGTCTATATAGAGTGCACGTTATACATCCAGTCATCAGGATTTGTCTTTAATGAGTATCTTATGTACTCAAATTGATTGGGCAAGTGAATAGTAATGGCGATAAAGTACAGCTAGATTTGCACCAGTAAAAATAGCAAGAGCAAAAGGGATTTTTGAAAAAACATCAACTAAAGCAACAACGGCCAGATAGAAGAAATACAACTTATCATTTCCGTAGAAAAGACAGAGTACCACAGTTAATATCCACTGAATGCATAAGAAGTATGAACACACCGAAAAGCCTAGATCTTTCATGAGCTTTGTATAGAGAACATCATCAAGAATAAGCACTGCTGGATAGATAGCAAGCATAAGTATGTAAGTGATCCACATACGATGCACAGCCTGTGTCTCTTTTGCAGATATGTTGGCTCCTCTGGTATTTCTCTCGCCAATATCGAAGGCTTCCCAGCTGAGCTCTTTCTCAGTGTACATTTTGTATAGTTTGCTATTAATCTCCATGAACTTATCCCAGAATCCAAGCTGGGGAAACAGTACCACCTTGTGCCTGACACGTGAATCTCTATAGTATCTCTTGTAGTAATCCTCGTTGTAGGCATCCTCTACATAGAAATACCTCAGATCCATTCTGCTGTCGTGTGACGCACATATACTTATGCCGTCTGTTTTTATTCCAAGCTCTTTCCCTGACACTACGTGACGAAGCCTAATAAGACTCTGTCGTGCCTCTATAAATGGACTGCTGCTGATGACTCGCCAGAGATCGTTGTCGTTGGTATCACTGCCTCTGTTATGTACCACTACCTTCATAAACTTTGCGTTTGAATCTGTGCTGCTTTCTTCTATTCCCATGCATTCACCTGTCTGAAGGCTTACAAGTTTTACAATATCGTTGTTCTGTATGAATGTAGATTCCTCGCTATCTGGGCTGTAGTTGGGCGCAGTCTCCACATGTATTTTGATTATGCGCCATATTGCACCTGGAGATTTGTCTCTGCTTCCCTTGACTGATGTATCTAACACAACATGAGACTGCGTACTTTTGTTCAGAATGGTGATCAAGGCCCTGTCAAGCACAAACCGGTCACAAGGTTCTGGAAACGGCTCTAGATTTGCGCGATACTCAATTGAGAAATCCTGCATGTCACCTGGGCACTCTCTTTGATTGCATATGTACATATAGAACATAGCTAAGTAAACAGCAAATGGTACCGCAAGAAAAAAGAACGCAAGAGCACAACCAGCAACAGTTGCACTGCTTGTAACATATATTCTAGAGTCACACGCGTTTTTGTAAAGACAGATGAGAATGCGTACAGCAAATACAAGCAGAAGAGTGCATGCCATCCAGGTGGATGAAAGAAGCATTCCTAGTGTGAGTGCAAGCGGAAACGCGTACTTTAGAGAAGGACATATCACAAATCGGGCTAGCATACAGAGACAGAGGCCAAAAAGTGTAAATGTGAACAACGTTGGGCTAAGAACCGACATCTTACCTGCAGCAAGCGGCGATGTATAGAAAAGAATGACTCCGCATAAAGAACTTCCTGGACTAGACAATGTTCGCAGAGTCAAGTATGTCAGTGCAACATTTAGTGTTAGAATCGCAGAGCCAAGGACGTTGAAAGAGAGTAGAAGAAGTTCATTGCTGCCTGTTGATGGCATCTTCGATGTAAATGCTTGCATCATGCGCACAAACTCACCCAGCACAATGTAGGGTAGAGGTGGCCCACGACTTATAAAGGCTCTTTTCTTCATATAGCTCATGGAGGCTTCATAGAACTCTCTGTCAATTCTCAGACGCTGAGTGCGCTGGTAGTACAAGATAGACGCCACAAAGACTATGAGTACAAATGCTCTTTCCAATACTTGCTTTTTTTTCATATTTGTAAACATATAGTGTTTCTAATAACAGCATATTAGTGCATAGTGGGAGCATATGCACAGATGGACTGGTGTTGAATATGATGTTTGCAGTGCCCAAAATACCAATAGCATGGTGTTTCTGTGCATATAAAGAATCTAGCGAGAATGTTCTAAACAGCTTCTTTATATAGACTGTTTTGCAGACGTTGCTTACACAGATACCACATTTTTTTTGCCTGTAAATCTAAATAAGTCCACAGCTATGTGGTGAAGTTGCTTTTTATGAAATTTATACACACCAGGTATTTCGAACTTGATTTCTCCCAAAACAACTCCACAAAACTTTCTTAGAAGATGACTTCTTGTGCTTGTTTTGTGCATAGAGTATACAACATTGCTGCACTGCAATGCTGTGCAGACAGCCTCAACATCAGCATGGATGGAACGTGTTCCAAACGGTGGATTCATGATTGTTGTATCAACCATACCAAGCGCTAGAGACCGCATGTCTGCCTGCACAAAGTCTGCATCTATGTTTCCGTGCTGTCTGTAATTATCATACGCAATCTCAAGAGCATCTTTGTCTATATCAACGCCTATGACATACGATGGGCCAAAGTACGACGCAGCAACACCAAGAACACCGGTTCCGCAGCACATATCAAGTACAGACTTTCCACGGATGTCTGCATACTGAGTATCTGCAATGTGTACCATTAGAGCGGCTATTTCAACAGGAGTAGCATACTGCTCGTATGTGACCTTTGGTTGCTCAAATGTTCGAACACAACTAAGTCTGCACTTCAACGTTTTCAGCTTCATTAATAAAGGGTTGCACCATGCATACAAATGCCAAAAGAGCTAAAGTGATATTCCCATGAAACAGATCAGTCTTTATTGTATTTTTCATGAAGCTCCGCGATGTCATAAGACCCAATTTTTGTCCACCCGTCCTTATCCATGAAATATAGGTTCACTGTGCCTCCTGAGAATGCGTCTCTGTGGGCAGCATGGTATATTGCACGCCTTCCAAGGTCAAGAGCCTCGTTCTTACTCATGTCATATCTGTAATATGAGGAAAGAACACTGTATGCTATTGTGGATCCACTACCTACAGAAAACAGTGATCCTTTGATTCTTGTTCCGTCATTATCTACGTAATACAAACCGGGATTTTCTCTATCCCAACCGCATATCATCGAGCCCACAGACAAGCCATAGCCTTTGTACTGCCGGAGACAACGACTCAGATACATACTGGCTGCCGATACAGAGATGCGCCTTCCGTATAGAAGCTCGAACATCTTTGCATGTGTGCCCATATACCTTTCCCAGTAGAAGCAATCCGCTGCACCACCCGCCATAGTTCCAAGCATATACTTGTTTATCTCAATAACCTTGTTTACGGTCTGCGAGGCAATGTACGATCCTGATGTTGCGCGTGAGTCTACCGCTATGACCATACCTTCGCAGAACACAAAAGCTGCAGTTGTGGTTCCGTGTCTGGGCTTGATTTTTCCCTTTATTAGGCTGGAGTCAACTCTGGTCTTGTCCAGCACAAGTATATCCTGCTTAAGCATCTCCTGCATGGGCCTTTACATTTGTGTTTGATTGATTTGGGCAGTAATTTTGCAGGGTATAGCACAAAGAACGTGTGTAAGTTCCTGTGCACATATAATATGCTTAGCCCTGCCACACCGCAACCCAGACAAAGCATCTACACTAAACGAAACGATTTAAAAGCCCAGGAATGGTAGACAAACTCAAGGAAAAGCTTTTTGCGTTCGGATTGTTTGGAGCTCATGCAAAGGTTTTTAGCGAAGAGGAGCTGCATAGCCTGCTTAAGCAGAAGTGGATCGAGGTTGTCACAAGAGATCAGCTTGAGAAGCTACGTCAGTCATTCACGCAGGTTTCTTTAGAGGATGCACGCGTAACGTCAACAATCAAAAACATGTGTATACGCGACTTTCTTGCGGATAAGTATATTCGAATGAACACTGTAGAATGGAAAAACTACTTCTGCCCTAATTTCAATTTCATATCCAAGGAATACTACTTTGTGTTTGACATGCTTATAACCTCTAGCAAGCCAGTCTCAACAAATGATCTGCGACTTGCCTTTGGCATTGACCCAAAAAAGATGTTCTACATCGCAAAGAAGCTAACGTCTCTTGGGTATGTGGATAGAATAGAAATCGATGGAAAGCTGTACTTGAGATACAGAAGAAATGCGGATGGATCGTATCTGCAAGAAAAGAAAAAGGGAAAAAAGGCATCGATAAACGCAAGCGACTATACAGAAGAAATACATGCAGACAGCAAAACATCCCTAGAAGACGTACATAGTGACACTTGTGTACTCAACCTCTCTGTAGGTGTGCCGCTGATTGACACGCTGAGGACAATGCTCGAAGAAAGTAGATACGGACTAAGCTCAGTGGATATTCAAAGAATGCTAGGCATCTCCATAAAAAAGGCACACAAACTTCTGACAAAGTACTGTGCCAGGAACCCAAATAGCATCAAGGCAGTAAATGAGTTTGAAGGAAAGATAAGGCGTGTGAAGTTTTACAGCGTTAAGGAGTATACGAGAAGCTACGAGGGTAGGAGGCAGGAGCTACTAGCAAATACTGTCACAAACACAAGATGCACAATCACCATGGAGGACAGAATTATCGCAATAGAACAGCAGCTAAAAAAAAACAAGGCCTTTCCGCTGGATAAGAAAAATGTGCAGGAAATCCAGCAGAGATGTGGATGGAAGTATGCGTTTGACAGAAGAACGCTAATAAGATCTGCAATGAGGGGCGGATTCAATGTATATACTCACATACTTGGCGGCGACCAGCCACGATATGTGATAGCTTTGCCAGAGATTGGCGAGATGGATCCCTCTGTTACTTGTCTTTTTTCTACTAAAACAAAGATGTCGGACTTTGAAAAGAGTGTGTTGAGGTTTTTTGTACTGAACAATAGGGCACTAGAGTTAGACAATGGGTTCGAGCCTTGCAGGCTCAAAAGACTAAGGATGCTGCACAAGTATATATGCAGCTTTATGCAGGAAAACGGCCTCAAGCAGGTCCCGTTCAATATGGATCTTATTGGGTGCATGAGTCTGTCGCTCTATCTTCGACTTGTTCCCATTCGCAAGGTAAACTTCAGGGATGACCTCGTAGCAATCCTCGAGCATAACATGGACAAAATACACGCGGCACGTGGCAGGCTTGAAAAAGCAATTTCTATGGGAACCTCCCACAATGATCAAAATGGCTTGTTCTACACAGACTCAGATGCAAGTTCCGGACTTAACAGTATTCACAGCTTTCTGCATAAATCTTTCTGTGTGTGCACAAAGGTGAGACTTGCAGAGAAGGAGCATGTCTGTGACTTCAAAGATGTTGCGGGTGGTATTCTGAAATCTGTAAGAGTCAGTGACTGCATGCTGCTGTATGACTCTGGAATAAGGGACGAGTTTCTTCCCAAGTTCAAGATTGCACGGTATCGTCATTACCTCAACGACTTTGAAAAACTTCAAATATTCAAAGTCATATACGAGGATGGTATTGAATTTTTGTCCGTAGTTGATGTTGATTGGGCACGTGTAGGAGAATCTGTTGGCCATCTGGATGCCAAAGATGACTACATTCCATACGAGCAGCGCGACAGTTTTTTCCAGAGCATAAGGCACATTGGCGAGGAAAACTTCTACAACGAATGCTTTAGCTACATATCCAATGCGTTTTCTGGAAGAGAATTTAGAATATGGAAGGACAGACTGGATGCATTCAGAAAGCATACTCCGACCATCTGCCCCGAAGTCTCGAGGACAGACACCGATTACAGAAGAGATCTCAGAGCTATCATGATAGACATAAAGCGGAGATTGTTGAAGGGAGAGCGACTTTCTACAGCTAGCTTCAAAAGCTACAACGCAATAAATGTCGAACAAGCTCTACGAATACTCAGCATGAACAGAATTGTTGCAGGCTTCAAATCAATGAGTACTATTGAGAATGTACATCTTCACGAGTTATTCAGAAGAAAGATTGACATTGACATTAGCCATATTCTATTTGGATATGCAGGAGTAGGTGTTGTCAGAGATGATTATTACCACAATTTCTACAATGTGATATACCACACTATCATAACATCAGGAAGCATTGAGAAAGACGTTCTTCTTGAAAAAATAGGAGTGTTGGACTCTGGAGAGTTGACAGAGTTTCTTGAAATGTACAATGATGTGTTTGTGGTTTCAAAAATAGACACAGAGCTCGTTGTTGGAATGAAGGAATAGTATTCTATGTTATTTTTGATGTATCACCTTTTCACCTCATAAGAAAGGAATAGTAAGCCGACTCTAAATACATAAACTAAAAGTCATAAACTCTTTATAAGATTAAAAGCAGCACACTTTTATTGACAGAAAATTTGTGTGAGAATAAAGAATACTTTGTTTGGAAAATTATTTTTTTTAAAGCAATTTATTAAGGAGTGCTGTCTTGCCTACTGGTTTTTTGAAATGCATGAGTAGTGAAAAGAGTGCTTTTGATTGAATATTAGACTTCAGCTTTAGAGTTATCAATAACATTGCGAAAGTGCTTCAACAAGCTATCAATGTTATCATTATCATATTCCTGAACCTTAGACATTTTATCCTGCATCTTCCTGTCATCATACACAGGATCTACACTCTTGCCAAATTTACTTTCCAGAAATCCTCTAGATGGCTTTTGGCTATCATCCAGCTTAGTTTGAAACATGTTAGTAGCAAGCTTAGCGTACATTCGTGCTACAGAAAAAGGCCTGGTATTATCATCTATGTCGATTCCTTTCAAATCACAATCCAGTGTGCACAGCAAAAAAACATAGAAGCTCCGAGAGTAGAAGAAGGTGTCGAAAATTGTTGGAGAGATGGTGCCGTTGCGTTCAATGAAACTATAAATGTCTTCGTTTTTAAGCTGGAAGCCGGGCTTTATATCATGTTCGATGCTTTCCACAACATTCTTTGCCAAATAAATGGATTTTTGAGTAAGTCTTTTCTTACCCCCGTCTCCATCCTCATAAACATCCCCTTCATTCAGATGGTTCAGCAGCTCAGACAGTGCGTATGCAAAATTTTGCACTTCTAGATGCTTTTTCAGAATCTCAGAGGGCTTGAATGTATTCTTAAGCTCCTTGTCATTCATGACAAAAAGATTACTCTTTGACCCATCATCTTTGTAAGGATCCTTCTTGATAGCTTTTTCTATAACTTCTTTTCTGAATTTCAAGAACTTTTCGTTAAAGGAAAACTCAATTTTGTTCGTATGTGTGTGATAGTGCATATGGCCTCTTGGGAAATGTTCTACAAACTTCATGTTGAGAAGACCTTCTCGTTTTAGTTCTTTTTCTTTCTTTTTTCTTTCATCTAGATCTTTAATGTTTGTTGGCACCTCACTCCCTTGTGCCATTTCAACATACTCTTTCATGTGAGTGTCCTTTGAAGAGTATGTATTGGATGGAATGTTCTTGTATGTCTCAGACATCATGTTTTTGTCTGCATAGTTAATTCTCCAGTAATAGAAGTAGTTAGCATAGTATTTTTCGTTGGAGAAGAACAGCTTATACCGGATTGTAAGACAAAGGTATGATACTATCGCTGCAGAAAAAATAAATCCAGCGATCTTAAAGTATGGAAAAGAGCGTTTGGTTGTACTTCTGACAGATGTGTCATTCTCTGCTCTGTTCATCTCTCTGTCGTTGATTTTTTCCATACCCCTCCCTTGTTTTTTTATTTTTATTTTCGAAGATTCGAAACTTTGATATGTGTAGCACAAAACTAAAAATTCATTCAATGTCACAATTGAGCTTTTTGTTTGACTTAGCTCATGAGCGCACAAGAATGCTGTTATTCAAGGCTTTTTAGACAGAAAGTTTCTGGTTATCTCGTGAATTAAAAAAATAAAACCCAATACACCATGAACAATGAAGTATCCGCTACCTCTGTCGAGAACTTCAGTATGCAGTGTGAGTTACTAAAAACACTTATTCAGATCGGCATTACGCCTGTTGTTTGTGGAGAGTTTGGCCGCACACGCTTCATACTGCAGTGCTTTCCAGAAGTCCAGTTTAAAATCATAGATGCGCGTGAAATTGACGAGTTGAAGACGCTTGTGAGGTCATACCAGCTTGTTGATGGGGTTCTGCAAGAAGGCCCTGGGCTCATAACAGGAGAATGGATTATTGTGAGAAACATCGACCATAACTTGTCTATCATTCCTATGCTTCGACAGTACAAAAGCAAGTTTTTACTCACGGCAAGAAAAAACATTGCCATAAAAAGTTGTAAGTACGTGCATTTGACATACAGCAAAATGCTTGTGGACTTATCTTTTGCAGACGACCAGGTCTGTGCTTTTGTGAGTAATATGCTTGGAGTCATAGACAACAGATACCGCTTTAGAATGTTGCAGCGTCTGCACAAGCGATTGCATAACGTGAGTGGAATGACGTTGGAGAACAGGCTAAGGGTCTACTATGCCATAAAAGTGGTGTGTCTATCAAACGAAGAAAAAAGAGAGAGAGAGAAAAAGGAGATCACACTAAGATCAGCATTGTGTCTCTCTGAACAAGCTATATGGCAGTATGAAGATACTTTATTCAATTATGCAGGCTCTGCAAAGCATTCAGAGACAAGCTTCGAGATAAACAATTTCTACCTGGTAAAGAGTATGAAGGATGTTTACAACGTCCTTATGGACTGCATAGTGCATAAAGAACATGTGCTTCTAGTGGGAGAAACGGGCACTGGAAAGACAAGCCTAGTTGAATATGTTGTAAAGAATGTGCATGGGCGCAATTTGAAGGTAATCAATCTTTCAAGCGACACAGAAATATCAGATCTTGTTGGCAGTTACCAAGTGCTCAAAAACGAATGCAGAGACAAAAACTGCGAAGCTGTGAGGTTTAATTTCAAGGAAAGTGCTTTCTCACGTGCTCTGAAAAATGGGGACTGGGTTTTGCTTGACGAAATCAACCTTGCGCCAAGAGATGTTCTGGATTTTTTGGACGCAAAGACAGAGAGGTACTCCACGCTTATTTTCGGATGCATGAATTCAGGAGATGTTGGCAAGAAAGAATACGAGGGCATCAACTTTTCTAAGATAACGGTGAGTAGCGATCTCTATGCATGTGACATCAACGATCTCTGTAGATTATATAAGCAGGAAAAGCATGTCGAGACTCTGGCAAATGTTAAGTGCAACAAAAGAGAGCTTGTGAGAGTGCTTGAGATGCTGAGAATGGGCTTTGATGCTAACAATGTGTTCAGACTGGTCTTTCGCGATAGAGCCCCGGCGATAGCTAATGCAAGGAGCAAAAAGAGTGTTAGTGGCGTAGGAAATATGCCGGTCATTAGGAACATACATGGATACGTAGTCACTGAGCAGCTAAAGGATGTTGTGGATAGCGTGGAGTTGGCTATAAAAGGAACATTGCCAGTACTACTGCAGGGAGAGACATCAACGGGCAAAACTAGTATGATAAGAGCGTTGGCAGCAAAGTACGGCAAAAAGCTTCTGAGAATTAACAACCACGAGCACACAGAGGCTTCTGACTACTTTGGTAGCTATGGTGCACTTGAGTCAGGTGCTGAGCAAAAGAGCAGTCCTCCTTGCATTGGCTTTAGAGAAGGTCTCCTTGCCATTGCAATGCGAGAGGGTCACTGGGTTCTTTTGGATGAGCTGAATTTAGCACCGTCAGACGTTTTAGAGGTTCTTAACCGCATATTGGACAGAAAAGATTTCTCCTGTCCAGTGAGACATATTGAGGTTCTGCCTCACCCTTCTTTTCGAATCTTTGCCACACAGAATATGGGATATTCTGGCAGAAAAATGCTTAGCCGTGCACTTAGAAGCAGGTTTGTAACGTTAAATCTTTCTCCAAAAGATGAAAGCGAGATGGCTGCCATTTTATGCACGTTTCTGCCTAAGTCTTTTGTGAAAAAAATAATTGACGTGTATTTGGGTCTTAGGCTAGAGAGGAATTTTGACCATCTTGTGACCCTAAGAGACCTTTTTCGATGGGGTAACAGAAAGTTGGAGACGATCGTCGACGTGTGTAACGAAGGGCTTATGCTCCTTAAAGAGCGATTGCGAACAGATGTAGATAGAAGCATTATCGATAGAGTATTTACACGGGTTTTTGGTGCAGAAGTTGTCAGCAATTATGGAAAGTTTTTGACGGACATGTTTGAGTATATCATGGCAGGTTCTGTACCTAATGATTGTTTTATATTCACTGCGTCATTCAGAAGGCTGCTGGTACTGCTTGTGAATGCATGGAATAGTAAGGAACCTGTTCTTATTGTGGGAAAGACTGGAATCGGCAAATCTCGTATGGTAGAAACAGCAGCACAGTTAGCCAAAAGGCATACAGTTACCATAAGCATGCACGGATCAGCGGACAGTGCCGACTTTATTGGTGCACACTCATTCTCTAGCGGTGTGAGGTGGAAGGACGGACCCCTACTGAAGGCAATGAGAGAAGGGGCCGTTTTAATAATCGATGAGATAAATCTAGCAGAGACTTCAGTTCTAGAAAGACTCAATTCTGTTTTAGAGAAAGAAAGAGAGCTTGTGATTCCTGAAATTGGCGAAGAAATCAAGGCTAGCGAGCAATTTCTGATTGCAGCATGTATGAACCCTGGAAATGATGCTGGAAAGAAGGAGCTAAGTGCAGCTCTTCGAAACAGATTTACCGAAATATACTTTAGTGTTGACGAGAGAGAGGTCAAGGAACTAGCAACAATGCTTCTAGAAACAAAATTTAATCAGCTGCTAGGTAATGATAGTCAGAAAAATTCTGAGACACACAAGATTTTGCTTAGCGAATTCAAGCGAGAGTTTCATGAGTCAAAAGTGTTATCGGTCAGAAAAATGGAGCTGGTTGTTGAATTCATATGCAAAAAGATTTTCGGTGGATTTGAGGGCATCGTACATGGGGAAGACAAAATGGTCCCTAAGGAAATTTTTAAAGAAGCTGTCTCTTTAGAGAGTTTTTACAGAGACAGCATGTTGGTGAACGATTGTATGCTGGGTATACATCCGTATTACGTAAAAAAGGTAAATGCTGTGTCCTTTAACTTCAGAACACCTACAATGCAAAAAAACCTGTTCAGAATTCTAAGAGCGATAGGAATGAAGAGGGGTGTGATGCTGGAGGGGGCTCCTGGAACAGGAAAAACCAGCATCATAACAAGCATAGCTAAGGTTGTTGGAAAGAAAGTTCTGAGAATCAACCTGAGTGACCAAACTGAGTTCTCCGATCTTACAGGGACATATCTGCCTACACCAATGGGTATAGAGTTTGTAAAAGGATCTGTGATAAGGTATCTTGAGGAGGGACATTGGGTAATTCTAGATGAAGTTAATCTGTGCTCACAGAGTGTAATAGAAGGTCTAAACTCAATTTTGGACTACAGAGGGTCTTTGGAAACGACTGAGTTTTCCTTTCGACTTCATCCAGAAAGCAGAATCTTCTGCACTCTTAATCCTGCAAATAGAAACAACAGAAGAAAAACACTACCAGGTAGTTTCGTAGATAGGTTTATCAAGATAGACGTGGAATGTCTGGGCGAAATAGACATAAGAATGATATTGGAAGAGATGTTTTCTAACCCAATTGTTCTTCCGACTCTTCGAGAGGCGATCAAGGTCAACATGATAGGCAGAAATTACTATTTGAAAGAAAACATAACTTACATATGCAGTTCTAACAGCATTGCACACACCAGCACAGAGAATATTTGTGCAAGCAGTTCCATGTTGAATGAAGGTAAGATTCATTTGCTTAGAATGGGCATGGCATCCACATATCTTGCAGATGCAGAGAAGTATGTTATTGTACATTCACAAATGAACTCACTTGAAACGCTAATGCGATGCTATAGCCTCAGGCTTCCTGTGATTTTGACTGGTTTCGGGGCTCTTAGTGCACTGGAATTCGTGTCTTCAGAACCCACAGAAGAGGTTCAGCTGCACAGAGAGTCGGATGTCTCTGATATTCTGGGACAGTATATTAAGACGGGTGCCAACACATTCGAGTGGGAAGACAGCAGGCTTGTTGCATCATTGAAAAGGGGCCGGACGGTTGTTCTGCGAAATCCAGAGCAAGTCGAAAAGTGTATTTTGGATCGCCTAAATTCGCTCTTTGAAAATGAGAGGACACTTTTGTTGCATGAAAAAGGCGTGGACATCGACGTGTGTATACATCCAAACTCGTTTCTGGCTCTTCTGTGTGATGACATGGATCTTTCGCCAGCACTAGTTGATAGATGTGTATTAATCAATTTTAGTCATGTACTCAATTGGATAGACATTCAGAAGCTATTCTTTGCATCTAAGGTACGTGCGTGTAAAGACTCCGCATTTCGTATCAAAGATGAGATAGGCAATCTAGGTATGGATGAAAAAGTTCAACTGCTTAGCGCAGAGATTCCTGAGATAGATACACTGGAACTTGATCTGAGGAAGTTCGGCCTTTTAGACATACGACCCAGTTACTTAAACAAAATACTGCCAAATTTTCTGGATGAGACACTCATAAGAAACATGTTTTGCTTTCTCCCGATGGCTCTTGATAGCAGCGAACGGGCTGTCATAGATGATCCATCATGCAAAGAAGTTGTTGATCTCTACAAAGAAATTGAAATAGAATTTGAATCATTGACTACAGATGAGGAAAAAGTCAGGGCACTTTATGAGCTGAGCAAATTCAATGGACTTCGAAGGACACTTATGTTTGTAAAACACACAAACCTGTCCTTTGTTGAGAAATGTCCCCGTAGCATCAAAGAGCTGAAAATATTTTTCATTAGAAGCTTCAAGAACCGGACATTGAGGGACTATAAGACACTACATTCTTTGTGCGATCTTCTTGCTGAGCTGAGAGAGATAGACCTTGACATCTCCTTTAGTTCCAGGTTGTTTCATCTTAATACCGACCCTCGCCGTGTATTCTATGTACACAAAAAAGAGCAGCTAGTTGAGTTTTACAACAGAGAAAGCAAGCGTCTTGAAGACATACTAGTGGAATTCTACAAATACGGGTTTTCTCGTGAATGTGGAAACGCAACTTCTCCGTTAGCTATATACAATGCATTCATGAACAGCGTGCACAAGATGACTCACGAGATGCATCGCTTGAATACGAAAAGAGACTACAGAAGATTTATATCAGATCTGGACTCTTATAGTTTCAAAACTGATATGCGGGAATTCGATGAGCTTCTAACATACTACAAGGTGCATATGCTTCTGAAGAGAAAGATAAAATTCTCTTCATGCAAAGGCAGCTCTATCCCTTCTGATGTATTGTCTCTTATGATGATGAGAGGTGAGATAAGCCAATTACTTGGCGATGTGTCGCTAGAAACATTAGGTTTCGAATTCTGCAGAGCATTTTACCAGAAGAGCATGCATGGAAAAATATCAAAAGAGTTATTAGGAAAGCTCATATTCGAGATGTTGTCTATGCCTCTTGACATACCATTCACAACCAATGTTCCACGTGAGATTGAAATACATGCAATGGATGAGTGTCTCAGCGACAAGGAGCTAACCCTGACTTTGAAAAGTATATTTCCAACGCAGATGGCAATAAGGCTCTTCAACAGGAACGAACATAGGATTTTTCTGACACCAGAGTACGTAAACAAGTTCGATATTTCAGAGCACATTGACAAGACCATATTTTCATACCCTGAAGACATTATCACGAGCAAACGTGTGAAAAAGTCGCTATATTCATGTGTAGACACAGTGGTGGACTACAGGATGTTCATACCTCTTGTGCTGTTTGATTTCAGCATTGACCTTTTACGAAAGTATCTTCTTGACACAAACATCGGGGAGTTTTTACATCGACTAAGCTTTATGGAATCGTTCTTATGCATGAAGAATAGGTGTACAAGCATCGAAAAAATCACTAAGGTCTATAATGTTTCTCTCCAGTACAAGACATTTGATGTTGCATTGCAGCTGTCACAGATTAAGGAACACAATAGAATTAAGAAATTTCTGCTTAAGGAGACGTGTACTCAGCTAAGATATGTTATGTTTCCAGAGCCAAGTGCTGAAAAGACCTATACATGTCCTCTGTCGTACAGTGAATGCAAAGAGCATTTTCAGAAACATTATCAGATTTTTGGGCCCGTAAATTGCGGCATCGGCCTAGATAGTTACAAATGTCTGGAGTTATATGCTGAAATTTTGAGAAAGTTAGCAAATATGAGCACAAAAGAAGGCACTGGTCTCCAACTGCTTGACTTAGCTATGAGCTTGGGTAGAAAACAGAAACTCATATTAGCGGTAATAAGCTCGTTTAAGGTACCTCATGTAGTAAGGGAGGACATATTTTCCCTCTATTATGCGAGAATGCCTAGAATATACTACTCTGAGGAGGAGATTGGTGTAGCCAAGCTTGTATATCTGATGACGGTGCATGAACTGAATGTATCTATTTTGTTTCTGATACTCTGCGCCATGCTGTGTCCATCAATACCATTTGCCTACTTTCTATTTAAGCTTATCAACACTGTATACAGGGAGAATGTCTCTGATAGTGGCATAATGCAGAGTGGAGCAAGAGAAGGGGCAGAACCTGGAATTTCGGACGATGATAATGGTGGTGATGAAGTGCAAAACGAAGAGGAAGTAAATAGATCTAGCAACACATCGGAAGACTTCTGCAGCGAAAGCCAATACGAGGATGACTTTTGCGAGGGCCAAAATGAAATAAATGTAGACGACTGCAGCGTTCACGAAAGCTATGAAAATGGGGATATGTACAATGACACAGCTTCTTTCGAGCAACTTGGTGAGGATGCAAGCTGCAAGTCATGCGCAAGTGAAGTGGACAATAGTCTCACTGATGAGAGCTGTCTTGAAGTAGATGGAAAGTATTCCGAGAATGTATTGAGCGCAGAGGACAGCTACGAAGAGTGTTCAAACAAAATTGAATGCCAAGAAAATGTCTATAGCAGTGAAGAGGGCAGCATATGTGTAAGTAAATCAGATGAGCTAGAGCTGCTGCAGGTTTCAACGGAGTATATTGCAGGAATGATGGAAAATAATACTGAGCAATTATGTGAGGAAGCAGAGAACTACACATCTAAGGCTCTGGACAGGGAAAGGGAAGGAGACATTCTTGCTGAGAAAGAAGTGCAGGAAGAAACTGTCTTAGCAATTAGGCAAGAGCAGGCTAGTGGAAGAGAGCTATTCTGTATGCTTAGAAACATTCTAGAAGAAAATAAGAAAGGAAAGTACAGAGGAGACTTCAAGTCAGGAAAAAAGCTAAATATGAAAAGAATTGCTGCATTTGTAGCGTCAGGATACAAGCGAGACAAGATATGGATGAAGAGAGTTCGAAACACTAAAAGAGACTATGTAATACGTGTGTTCATTGACAATTCTAAAAGCATGGCAAGGTACGAGCTGGTGAACAGGATGTCGATTATATACAGTCAGCTGGAAAGTGTTTTCAATATGCTTGAGATTCAACTTGAACTTTACAGGTTTGGAAGAACATGTGTGGAAACTTCTCTCAATGACCTGGACTTTAAAGACCTAGAAACAAACATAGACTGGATTTCAAATTACAATACAGGTGTGAACCTGGTGCTTACAGACGGTGTCTTCCAAACATCTGTATCCTCTCAGAACACATTGTTGATGCTGATAGATAAACACAGAATAAGAGAAATGAGAAAGGTTGTGTTGAAAGACGGCCTCCTTGTCACAAAAAGATATCTAGATACGCTAGAGATGAGATACTGTGTTCTAGAGGATGTAAGTTGTCTTGAGTCACACTTTGTATCTGCACTAAAAGAGCTTCTACAGTGCTGCACCTATGAAGAAATGTATTGAAGCATTATTACATGTCTTCAATTACATAAGTTCTCCATGATCGCTTAAATAAACAAAACTCAAAAGGATATAACATGCATACCATGTAGGTACACCGAACACATTTAAAATGAAACAAGTGTCTAGATTTACTTATTCGTTTGCTTCGCATATCTGTCGGCCCTGTCTGAACGAGATAGCCATGAGCCAACGAATGAAAGCGTCTGAATCGCTGACCTTAAAAAAAGTATACATGCCTGCATTCTCCAAAGCAAATTCAAGAGTAGGAACTTTGAGTGTGGTCTTTTCAGATACTCCTACATCTATCACGTAATGTTTTCCCTGGCGCCGAATACCAGCGATTCTGTCTTCTGTGATATCAAATAGCTCAGGAAATTCTTCACGGAACATAAAGGAACATTTGAAAGCACCTAGGCACGTGACTCTGTTCTTCACTAGATACACGCGAGACCCAAAAATATTCAGCGATGATCTTTTTTTCAGAAAGCAATCGCTTCTTTCGGGATAGTTTATATCACCGACAGCTTCGTTGGGTGTGTTGTTGGTAGAAATCATGTTTTTCTTGTCATCAAAGCATCCCAAGTTACATCCCTTAAACATAAAGAAGCGGCTTTTGTAACGACCACGTCCCTCCTTTATGTACATTTTTCCATAGAGAGTGCTCAGCCGCAGATCACTTATCCGAAGACAAGCGTCGATACTCACAAGTGGAGCAGAGTTCTCGAAGTAGAATCGCTTTATTTGCCCACTCATTGTACTTTCATCCCTTGGTTTCTTTTCAACTGTCATAAGCCTTTTTTCGATTTCTTCAACAACCTCTTGTCTATCTTTCCTGCTGCTTTCTGTTTCTACCGTGTCGCCCTGTCTCTGGAGATATGCGGCCTCTATCTCCTGGCACTCCTTTGTGATGCCACTAGACTCTGGGTCTACTCTATACTTGATCACGGGACACCTCACCATATTCTGCTGCACAAGATTCCTGAACTTCTCATCAGACAGTATCTTGTCATATGCACTGCACGAAGGCTTTGATAACCTCTCTCTCGCTTCCATACTGCATATACCAGAGACATTTTTATTGTCAACACTATGTAATTGCATATGTTGAATGTAATCAGCTTCAATACCTGCGTTGCTGACATTCTTCTCTTTTGAATTCTGCAGAGCTATTCCGCTGCCTGCACTTAAAGAAGAGGCTGCATTCAATCTATATATATTTTCTGAGCTTACAGTTCTCTCATCGGGAACAAGAGTTCTGCTGGGCGTGCACTGATGCTCGGAATGCGCAGAGTTTCCTATATTATTTGTCCCCAGAAATAAAGAATCAACGTGCTGGCTCGTATGATCACTGTACAAGTACCTGGTGTTCTCAGCAACATCGTTACTTTTAAATGGAAGCACTTCCCCACAGGACCCGGGAACATCACTTTCACGCTGTGGTCTTGAAGATGCCTCTGTAACAGAGCGCAACGGAATTCCGCAACGCTGCATGGCTGCCTTCGCCTCATCGCTCAGTAGATCTTCTATGTAGTCTATCTCATCATATTGTTTCCCAAGACCTTCGTTGTTACCACCGCTTGACACAGAAACACTAATGTTTGGATCACTGAGCCAGCACTTTCCAACTCCTTCTGTGGAGATACCAGGTTGCTGGACATCCTCTAGAAATATCTCTGACCGTCCACCACGTCTCTTCATTCAAAAACCAGCTTTGGTGATTTAATACAGACTCTCCTTTATCTGCATCCACTCTACTTCTTTTTTTGCAGATGCACCATTCACCGTTCGGAGTATCTGTAAAACGGGCTGTAGGGCTGCTTCTGAAAGTTTCAGCAATCCCATCCATGTTATACGAGATACATGAGATAAAAACCGGCGACAGAGTTCTTGCAGTGACTACAACACCCACTGCAATATTGTTTGGTGGTAGTTTGGGGCAGCTCAGAATGTATGCAAACGATTCAGAAAGTATTCTGTGGCAGCACATAAAATCAGTAAGATCAATTGCCTCTAACGGCAATCTCTTTGGATGTGCGAGCTACGACTGTACAGCGGCCATTTTCAAGGATGGTGTGCTTTTTGATACCGTGGAGGGCCCTGAGACAGAAATCAAGTGTCTGTGCTTCAGCGAAGACAATAGGTTCATGGCGTTGAGCACGCGCGGGCGAACAGTGTGGATCTGTCGTATTGGTAAGGAAATCGAGGTTGATGCTGTCCTTGAGGACCACCTCCATGACGTTAAGGGTGTGACATTCAGAGACGGAAGTCTTTATTCCTTTGGTTATGACAACACAATCAAAATGTACGAGAGACTGGACCTTGATGAGAGCTGGGAGCTTGTTCAGAGCATAGATGAGAAGAACACCATCTGGTCACTTGGCTTCTACTCAAACTTTATGGTATCGTGCAGCGAAGACGGGTGGATTAGGATTTACGGATTTACACACGAATGGGCTTTGTGCAGAGCTATCGAAGCGTCTATTTACCCAATCTACACAATGGCAGTTTTTGATGGTCTCATAGGCTATGCATTGAACCGAGACAACCTAGGAATACTCAACATGGAGCTCGAGGAGGTTGCTGTGATAGAACACATAGGCGAGATTAATCACATGCATTTCTGTACAAACCGTGAGTCTCTAGTCTGTGGTATGGAGAGCGGTGTCATAAAGATCGTAAAGCTAGACAGAAAACCATTGGTCGTTAGTAATACACTCTGTAGAAAACCCCCCGGCCACAATGGACAAGGCTAATCAAAGAGAAATAGAGCCTAGGTATCTTCAGAAAGAAGCTAGCAAACTTATAGAAGCTGTAGACCGGCTTTTAGATGTCATGATGGCCTTAAAGAAAATAATTATTAGCAGAGTGGTCTACTTTGAGACGCATTCTGGCATATTTAGAAAAACACTAGTTAGACGCTGTCTTGAAGTTTGCATAGACGTCGATGGATTTTTCTACCAAGGTAGCCTTGCAGGAGTATGCAGAGAGGCGCACATGCATACGGAAAAGTTGGCCTGCGAGCACAAGAGACTCAGAGACAGCACAATGTTGCATTGAAAATCACCAACTCAATGAAATTTATTGTCGTGCACAGTATTTCTCTATGTACTTCTGATATTTGCCATCCATATTTTGCTCTCTCAGAAGCTCTTTTACCTCGTTTTCCTCTGCGACTCTTTCAACCTTTGTAGCGTTTCTGTAGTCTTCCAGCCACTCTACAACGATCTTACGCTTCTCAGTCTCAAATCTGCTATCCACAAATTCGTGGATAGCCTTTTTGGATACAAGATCATCGGCTCGCAGATAGCAGAGCACTCGATAAAAATTAGATGCAGCATATGGGGCATCACAACACAGATCTTCGAGACCTGCATGTATTTCTGAGAGAACCTGAACTATCATGTTCTCATCAAAGCCGCGACCAAACTCTCCAAAGGCTTGCATCTTAGCCAGGACATTATCGAAACTCTCTACAACGTTTCCAAGATATGCGTTCACAAACTCCTTGGCTGAAAAGCGAGATATTAATGAGTTCATTGATTCCTTGAGTGCTGTACGACTGCATTCAATGCTCAATACATCCTCCATAAAGCTCTTTACCATGTCGTGAATGCTCTGTTCAGGAGCAGTATCTGTGCCTTCGTCCTGTTCTACAGTCATGCCATAGAATGGATTGCTCCCTGCTGCGCTCTGATTAGCTGTCTTTCTCCACTTAGGCACAACGCTATCGAAAAAGTCCATCACCAAGAACTTTGTTCTCTTCTCCATATTTGTTGAGACACTTTTCAATCCACTTAGGGCCTCCTCAAGTTCACGTTTGTGTCTCTTTTCGAGTTTCTCTCCGCAGCATTCAAGCAACACGCACATAATTTCAATGCTTTCTGTATTGTTGAGCCCCTTCATCAGGTCACGCAACACAACAAGAACAAATGTGTCGGAGATGATCGACTGGCAATAAAGAGAACCTAAAAGCCTAATGCATCCGAGGATTCTGCCCTTTTTCTTCAACCTCACAGCTTCTCTCTCCTCACATTCATCCTCGTATTGTATTCTCTCCTCTCTTGTCATGTTGCGAAGGTCTCTTTCACCCTCCTCGACTGTCCAGCTCTCTCTGTTTTTGAATGTCTCCTTACACAGACGACACAGGGTTGTGAAGAAAACTGTGTTCTTTGAGCTTGTCTTCTTTTCTTCATCACATTGGAAGGTTTTGTAGAGGTCCTTGATTATGTACACATATATAATTAGATAGCTTGTCTCTGCAACTGCCTTGTCAAACAGTATTCTTGCCATTTCAACCATCTCGCCTTCTGTTTTGACCTTCAACCTACGTATGGAACTCAGCACACCCTCTATTGTTGATTTGGCCGCCCTGTTCAGCTCCAAGCGGAATGTGGAGACAGTGTCGTACTTCTTGGGCTCAAGCCTGGCTGGCTTGACAGTACTCTGCTTGACAAATATAGACTTGTCATACTTGAGATCTACCTTAGTGCGTCGTGTATGTTCTAGTATATCTTTTATCGAGTACGTACGGATGCCACAAACTGGTTCTTCTGCTGCGAATTTTTCACTTGCAGGCTCGTTATTAGAGAAAAACATAGGTGGTACGTAGAGAGAAGGTTCCTCTTGTACACTCTTATCTGTGAATATCTTATCTGTGCTTGGTGGCTCTTTTAAAACAACACTATCCTGTTTTTCCATGCAATGGCTGCTCATATCGTCTTTTTGCTGTGGCACATCTCTCCCTTGCACTTCCTTTTTCACCTCTCCATCCTCCATGCTCTGTGGATCTGGCTCTTTCTGCATGTTGCTGTCCTTCTCTAGAGAATTCTCCTCCTCGCTGCTGTCTACAAAGCTTTCAAGAAGCTCTTTTGTCAAAATCCTTCCGTCGGGTGTTTCCAGCACTAATGCCTTGCTCTTATTTTCGACCACAAGCTCGTTGTGCTCTATCGCTGCCTTGTCCCTGTCTGGGGGCGCACTGCGCGTCCTTACCACATCGTTTCGGTACAGGGCTCCACCTACCACAAACAGTGGTGTTTTGCGTCTGTATATGACTCTTTTCACCAACATAAGCGATGGGCTGTTTTATTTGGTTTTTCTTGGAACCACCTGTTTCAAACATGTGCCCCACTGCACATACACCAAACGCACACGTCTCAGGCAGCAAAGCAGCCAATGATTAAGGCAATGATTTATTCTTCGTCCTCTTCTGCAGGGATTATGCACTTGATGATTGTGTTCACAGAGTTAGCAAGCTTGCTGTTGTCAAATGTTGCAACCAGTACCATGCTGTAATAGTCAGTAACAAGCATACCTCTTTTTCCATCGCCATGAATGCTTTCAAGTGACATGAGTATGAAAAATGGCCTAGGCAACATCTTATCATCTCTCCTCTGGACAAGTACATACTTTCTGCCACCGTATGTAAGCCTTGAGCACGCACTGCTGGAAAGAGCGAAGTCCCTTATTTCAGCCTTTTCCGTGTCCAGAGCCTTCACATCGCCCTCTACGATGCTTGTGCAATCTGGGCCTATGAGCTCCAGAGATCTTACACAGCCGCCGATGTCTGCCATCAGATCTCTGAAGTGCTCGTCCCACTCCTCCTTGAAACTATTTTCGGCCACTTCCATGATTGGGGCTCTAGTTTACTTTGTCTAGAAGGTTCTCCAGCCACAGAAACAGAGAAGCCACCATAATCAAATACACTGCATACAGTTTATTCAGAAGACCCAGAATGTTCCTCTACTACCCTGCATCCAGAAAGCTTGTAGGTGTTGAACTTGCTTCTGTCTATTGCCGACAGCAGCTTCTGATATTGCCGCGTCTTTTCCGACAGAACAACATTTAGGTCGTAGGTGTTCTGTCTTTCTCTCTCCAAAGCATGTTCTAGTCGCTCAATTTTCTGGTCTCTGCTTTCAATCTCCACGCTAAAGTTTGCCTGGAGAGATTTGGATTCGTGCTTCGCCTTGAACTCAGCCTCCTCTGCCTTCTCCCTCAGAGCATTCTGTATCACAAACTCCTGGTCGCTTTGATACATCCAGAACGAGAGAGCCTTCTGTGCACACTCAAACACCTCCTCTGGTGAGTATCCTGCCAGACACGGCTTAGTATCAAGTTCCTTGACAGCATATCCATTTTCGTCGCAGTATGACCTGCATGCAATACAGGTCTTTGATTTTTTTATTTTTGGGTAACACTGGTAACAGAATATATGCGAACACTCTGTTATGAGCGTCAGCTTTTGTATTTCCTGCCTGCACTTTATATTGTTGCACCTCAAATACATTTTGTTTTTGGGCTCAAAAGTTTGTTGGTTTCCTGCTTGCCGTTCGCTGCTCCTTCGTAAAGTGCAGCATTTTCTCCTCGAAAGACGCTGTGTTTATGCCCCTATCCATGGTAAAACCCCAGGAGTCCTGCGGACATGTCCATGCTGATGCATGCCACAGCACAGAGACGGGAGTTGTCCACAATTCTAGCTCATTGTTTGACGAGTTCACCTCCGAAAACGACAACAGCGACGATCTCAGCTTTGCTGATTTTGTCTCGGAAGAAGAATATGGTAGCGAGGGCCGAAAATCCCCAGAAAAGAGATTGGAAAGCAACTCATCGTCAGACATTTCCTCATTTGAGTCTGTTGAAAGTGCAACACCAGCCTTAGGGAGTCAGAAGAAAATGCAGCCCAATATAGATACATGTGTTAAGGTTAGCACAGGATTCACAACGGGCAATAGAAACGTTATAAAAGTGCGTGAAACAAGTTTAGAAAGGGCAAGATACGAGTTAGAATCTTCAGAGATCGCTGGTGTTATAAAGCGGCGCAGATCGCAAGAGAGCTCGGTGCATATGGAATCTGCGAACGGCAAGTTCACAGACAGAAAAGTGCGTACGCAAACAAAATGCCATATAAACAAAAGCATAGATACAACAGCTGGCATTAACATGCGACAAGACCCTCATAGAAAAGCTGCAGAGGGCCCGCACAGCGAGCTTCTGTATATGAAGAACATGAAAGATGTATTTATAAAGACGCGAGATTTTTTTCCAAAGGCAGACAAAATGTGGTTTTTTGAGCAGTTCAAATGGTCGTGGCTTAGTCTCTTTTTCAGGTGCATGTTGAATAAGGACGTTGTGCAGCATATTGTTGACCAGATGAATATGCGCAGAAAGCGAGAATACAGTGTGTTGAGACGAATTGTGGAAGGCGACGATGTGTCTTCTAGATACATGGTTCTGCTAGTCACACAGATTCTTTCTGATTGCATTGAGGTCTTTGACGGATCATACAGTGTCCTCTGTATTACAAACCCTGAACTTTCGAAAAAGATAACAAACCATACTATAAGGGTCGGCCACAAGCTCCGTGTTATTAGTGCAGAGTACTTAATGAAGGAACCTACGGACTTTTTCAGCGTGAATGGTCCTATTTTGCGTCTGTTTGCAAATAGTGTGAGATTGGCCCCGGCAACACACAGGCTCGGATATCAGAGAAAGTGTGCATTTCTTGTAAAGATATGCAATGTTGCAAGACATGGAGGCCCTGTCAGTGGAGTAGATGTTAGCGTAAAGAAGATTATAGAAAATAAGGTATTTTTAAAATGCGGTAATTACAAGAAAATGGTTGATACAGACAATGTTGAGCGTGAGTTAGAACGCATGAGTGCCCTTGCAAGGTCTTCAAACGCTGATCTCAAGACCGAGGAGATTGTTATTAGGCGCTACATAAAGATGGTTGTTTGTGACGGAAGCGGTGAATGCATTCTTACATGGTGGAATCATGAAGATGCAAGAGCTGGCTACAAGTACCGCTTCTTGCTTCTAAAGGTTGTGGAAAGCTCAGTAGGACTTCATCTAACGACAACAAACAGAACGCACGTTAGGAGGCTCGTCTAGGCATTACTCCAGCTCCTTGGACATTGGGAGCCCCTTTTCATGGCAGCAGAAAAGAGGATGGAGACTGGGAGTAAGGCACCTCTGGATGGCATGTGCTTTGTGTTCACTGGGGAAATGGACATAGACAGGGATGAAGCAAGGTCGAAGATAATCATGCTTGGTGGTCGCGTAACAACGCAGCCTACAGGAAGAACAACACATGTTGTTCTGGGAGTGGATCCAGGACCAAGCAAAATGAAGAAGATAGAACAATTGCGTGTCAAAGTACTTGACGAGAAAGCCTTTCGACACCTGATAGACAATGCATCTGAAAACCTCCATGACACGTTCGTGGTTGATGCAAACACCGGTAATGCGCAGGAGCCCTTGTGTACCCAAACCAAAATTTGGAGCGAGAAGTGGAGACCAAGATGTGCAGATGACCTTGTGGGCAACCGAACTGTGTACATTCAGCTGAGGGATTTTCTAGCGGGAAAGACATCTGCACACGCAGCACTTCTGAGCGGGCCGCCTGGGGTGGGTAAGACAACTATGGCACATATTGTAGCCCGTGAATTGGGGATGGTTGTGGCTGAGTTCAACGCAAGTGACTCTAGAAGCAAAGGTGATCTAAGCGACAGGGTAAGCAGCTGCATAAACACATTTTCGCTCACCACAAATATAAGATTGTGCAGACGAGTTGTTATCATGGACGAAGTGGATGGCATGGCTGCAGATAGAGGTGGAATTGCCGAGCTGACCAGGGTTATAAGGAACACAAGCACACCAATTATCTGCATATGCAACGACAGATATCATCCAAAGATAAGGGCACTTGCACAACAATGTATGGACTTGAGGTTCAGGCGGCTTGAATCCAGGCAGATAATTCCAAGAATAAGGTACATTCTTCGCAAAGAAAATAAAACACTCTCAGATGCAACAATCAATGAGATAATACAAACGTCACACGGAGACATGCGCTACGTACTGAACACAGTACAAAGCTTCACTGCAAGAAAAACAGCAAGCCACAAGCAGATACAGGAGCTGGTAAAAAAAGTATCTCACAAGAATATCTTTGAGCTGAGTACCGAGATGTTTAACAAAAAGAAAATTGCGGAAAAGATAGACATCTACTTTGAAGACTACTCATTTGTGCCACTGATGGTGCATGAGAATTACCTGAAAATGAGTTTTAGAGACGTTGCGGAAATTTACAGCTCGATAGATGCAATAAGCCTTGCAGACATAGTTGAGATGCATATTAGAGGTGCAAACCAAATGTGGGCACTTGCACCTACGCATGCTTTTCTGGGATCTGTTCTCCCCACACAGAATGGGTTTCTGAAGGGACGGGTAGATTTTTCTGCATATCTTGGTCATAATTCGAGAATGCAGAAGAACAAGAGAGCGCTCTACAGCATTTCATCCCACACTTTCCGAACCATGAGAGCATCCCATGCAGAGGTGCGTGCATATTACATAGACATTGTATTTAAAAGGTACATGCGCGAGCTTTTAGCTGGAAACGTCGAAGGATGTCTCTGCATACTCAGAAACTACGATCTTCTCAAAGAGGACATTGAGATCATCGCAGAGCTTGTTGTGGACGGTGTCCAGATTCTCAAGAGAGCCGATACAAAAACTAAGGCGGCAGTTACAAGAGCATACAACAAAATGCGGAGAGTGTTGCCGTATTCGGTTTCAGAGGCAGCGCGAGATAAAAAAGATGAAGATGACGCAAGTGAAGAAGTGCAAGAGAGTGTTGTGATATGACTTGAAGCAAAAACCTGAAACACACACAAAGGTCCTCGCACACCAAAAATAAACAATGAAAGAGAGACTTAAACATCGCGCCGTTCTTGCTCTGATAATATTTAGCGAGTTCTGCGAGAGGTACACGTTCTATAGCATACGCTCAGTGCTGTTTACCTTCTCACTTGAGTATTACCATCTTACTGTTCTGCAGGCGACACGAGTAGTGCATTTATTTGTCTCGCTATGCTACCTCTTCTCTGTAGTGGGGGGTGTACTTGCAGATAGTGTTCTTGGAAGATATTGGACGATTATGTACTTTAACATGGCATATGCAGCAGGAAATATCTTTCTTTGTCTGAGCAGCACACAGAGAGCCCCAGCTGCGCTGTGCGCAGGGCTTTCTCTCATTTCCATAGGTACAGGTAGTATCAAACCATGCGTCTCTGCGTTCGGAGGAGAGCAGGTGAGAAGCGTCAGAAAGGTTGGGACGTTTTTCAGCATTTTTTACTTTTTTATAAATACGGGCAGTCTTGTAGGCGTACTTGCATCGCCTTTTCTAGCTGCTTGGAACTGTAGAAAGGGAGCTGTGTGTTACATACGTGCATTCCAGGTTTCTACTGTCATGCACATTATTTCTGCTGTGCTTTTCGCTGCGGGCACTGGCCTATACCACAGAAGCAACCCGGACAGTAGTGTCTTCAAAGCGATGTGTGTTCGTGCGCGAATTCTTCTGAAAAAGAGATTTAGGTGGCTCTGTCCACGTAAAAACTTTTATATGCGAAAGAAAAATGCACCTCTACGGACACCTGGCGCAAACGCCTTTGCAAGATGTCTTCAGAGGGAGGATGTCGTTAGATCTTCAGCTGATATAGATGTACAGGGCGAAATTCAGATGACACTATCGATTCTGAGAATATTTGCGTTCGCACCCTTCTTTTGGATGCTTTTTGACCAGCAGTCTTCCTCATGGGTAGAGCAAGGCATGAGGATGGATCCGCATGCAATGCTTTTTGGAAAGCAGCTAACAATTCTACCATCTCAGATGCAGGCGATGAACTCCATTGCAGCAATTCTGATGATACCACTTTTTTCGCATGCTCTGTATCCACTTGCCACGAAGGCTGGCATTGACCTTCATCCCCTGAAAAGAATGAATGTGGGACTTTTGCTAGCACCGCTGAGCTTTCTCGTGTCTGCAGCACTGGAAAGCATTTTGTATTCAAGTAAGCAAGATATATCCATTCTCTGGCAGACACCACAGTACATCATTATGACCGCAGCGGAGATCTTGGTGAGCATCACTGGCCTTGAGCTTGCATACACACAGTCTCCTGTTGCAACCAGGTCGCTAGTTTTTGCAGCATGGCTTATGTCAAGTACACTGGGAAACATCCTTGTGCTTGTTCTTGGCACAGCCAATCCTATTCTAGCGCATGTAGGACTTCCGCCACAGCTCGGAAGCCAACTGTTATTCTGCACAACAGGCACGGTTGCTGGGCTTTTCTTTGCTCGCACATCAAAAGGGTTCGTGTACACAGAGTGGACTAGACTCGACAGCGCCAAAAAATTCGCCCCCAATGACGAAGTTGCCAACAATCAGAAGAATAGCTGCCAGCATATTCAAGTGCGGCAAGAACAAGATCTGGTTTGATCCAGGAGAGACACCAAGGCTTGCAAGCTCGTCCACAAGGATGCAGGTAAGGAGGTTGATAAAGGACGGTGTAATCCTAAGAAAGCCAAACACGGTTCACAGCAGGTGGAGAGCAAACAAGCGTGCAGAGGCACGAAAGAAGGGAAGGCATATGGGAATTGGCAAACGAAAAGGCACAAAAAATGCACGCATGCCAGAGAAACGCGTGTGGATCAAGAAGATACGCGGCCAGAGAGCGTCTCTTAAGGAGATGAAGAAGAGCGGGCACATCACACCAGAAGAGTTCAGACAGTATTACATGCAGGCTAAGGGAAACATGTTCAAAAGTCTGAAGGTGATGGAAGACCACATCGAGAAAAAGCGAGAGGAAAAGATGCGCATTAAAGATCTTGCTGCTCAGGCAGCAGCTCTGAGAATGAAAAAATAAACAATCTTTGGCACTCACAGTCTTCAAGACATATACTGCAATAAAAGAGCACTACTGGCCACAAAATTCTTTATTAAATAAACACTATCAATCATTTTGAATCTACTTCAGCAATATTGCACCGGAACAGCGCAGAGCCTGGAACAGAATGTTGCGTTAATGCAGGAAACACCCGTCGATACATAGAAAGTACAATCTGCTCTCCGTGCTTGACAGGCCTGTTAAAGTACGCCTTGAACATGCCGTGCGTCCCTACAGGCTCCTTTATAATGCCCTCGTTGTTTCCTGCAGCCAGAAGGCCATAGTTGAGAAAGCGCACAACATCATCTTTGTTTGCAAACATTTTTCGGATAACACACAGCCTTTTATGTATTTTGTAAGGCTCTCCTATCAGTCTCTTCTCCTCAACAAGAGTGCGCACTCCAAACCCAATCAATGACCCATGACATATGTAATTATTGCCTGATGTTTCGTGAGGTTTTGCTGTGTCATATATGTTAATGCGACCTGTACAGATTATAAGAGGACCAACAAAAGTCATTACACCGGTGCACATAGAACGTCGGACGCTAAAAGCTGCACGCGATCCGTTTTCAGAAAGTAGCGGCACAAAATTGAACACTCGAACACCACTGTCTGCACACAAAGACATGTACCTTGTGATTTCCACCTTTGAGCTAAAGTAAACGTTATAAATCGTGCTCTGTGCCTCAATACAAAACATATTTGCAAGAATAATAAACTTTGTGCTTTCACAGACTTTAGAATGTGGCTTGAAATGCAGTATTGCTCTTTTTTCCTTAAAGAAGCGCTTGTGCTGTTTCAGGCACTGGCCCTCCATGGCTCTGTAATTTGTATAGAAAGCGAGGTGTCTGTAGGCAGCAGGCACCTTAGTATCTGCAGCACATACATCTTTCAGAGATTGATATTCTTCATATTCAGAGTAGTTCTTATTAGAAACATTCATTCTATCACAAGACGCGACCTGTGTACTTACATTTTCGTCTTCATCGCTTTCGTACACAGCAGAACATGCATATGAAATATTTTCGTTGGCAATAAAAATATCTGCCGTGTGAGATATGCCGTCCACAGATATTTCAGAGAGCTCAAGATCATGCAGTCCATTGCACACAAAGCTCTTGCTGATAATCCCGCCACTGAGAAAGGCCTCACACACAAGTCCTCCATCTTCATGAAATGTATATCTCCATGGCATTAAAATAGGACGACAGCGTGCATCCTGTACCTGCAATTTTGTGAGTGTTTCTTCAAGTGCCTCTCTGTCGATGACTCTAATATCTGCACTGTCCCTGCCCAGCACTTGCCTAGTTTCTCTAAGATGATCTCGACTTGCATGGCAAATAACAACACGAGAAGTGTTTACACGCACTGCCTCAAGCTTTTTAACTTCTTCTATGCATCGCTCAGAACAAAGAATTGTGATGTCGCAGTACCGACTTGCATATGTGGTCTCCTGGTCAGAGAGATCGTCGCCGTCAACTAACAGAATATGCACACCCTTCTTTGTGGAGCGCACTGAATATATGTTTCCGGACTTGTAGCATACATGAAAGGCCTTTGAGTTTACTAAGTAGCTAATGCAGTCACCTGCACGTTCACGGGATGTGAGAGGTGCGAAAAAGACTGACTTGTATGGTCCGTTTTCAAGAGAACACTGTACGTTAATGAAACGCATCCGTCGCATCTTCTCCGCAATCTTCATACGGCTTATGTTCTTTCTATGAGATTTGCTCGCCATTTACAAGGGGTTCACCTCTGCAGGAAGATCCATTCGTACAGAAGCACATGCTAGAGCAAAAAGAGCGAATGTCATGTGGGTAAAATGGTTTGCTTACTGGAAGATATCCGTTTTTATTTAAGAAGTCTCTTCTCTCGGTTTTTGCCCTTACTTGTTGTCTTTGGATATGTCCTCGAATGTCGGTCTCCAGGTGCTCCAAAGTACTTGTATGCTTTACGAGCAGTGAGATCTCCCCTGAAAAGTTCCACGTTTTCTAACCCAGGTGCCACCTCAAACAACTGATCAAGGGTGTGTGTGCTGCCTCCAGCCTTCTCGATTTTCTCTTTCGCGCTTTTTGAGAACTGTAGTGCCACGATCTGCATCTTGGGAACTTCAAGGAAGCAGTTGTCGTCTAAAACTTTTGCAACTACAACGTATACTTTTCCAGGATACTTCTCACTGATATTTGCGAGCTTGGAGACCTTCATCGGTGGCCTATTGTTACGTGACATCTTAAGTTGTGCCGCTATCTTATGGACGATCTCATTTGCACTGCTCTTTGCTATTCTCTCATAGAGCGCAGCAAGACCTTCAAGATAGATATTTCTGCTTACAAGTTTTTTTCTACCTCTCGACACATATTTTTTGCTGGCAAACGCTGTTGCTACCATTCAATGGGTAAAAATTTTATTCCATAGACCGACATGAACAGATGTCGGAAGTCAGAGATCGGCAATACACGCTTTCAGACTGTCCATTTCCAGAATGTTCTCATCCTCATATAAAGGGTCAATACTTACTCCACTTGTCACTGCCGCATATCCAATCAGGCGCCAGCTTCCAGCCACCTTTTTTGATATGGTAATCTTTTCTCCGATATCTGAGCATACAGGTCTTGACAGATCAAACTTAACAATGTCATTGTCTATACACAGAAGCGTAGCTGCAATTGAGCTGCTTCCAATGTTTAGTAGAAACGTCTCTCCCAATGCCATTTCAGTACTATGCTTTCCAGGTGCACGTTGTCCAGCGACCTCTGGAAAAAGCTCGTACCGCGCATCTATTGATACATATATGCAGGGAAGGAACCCCCTTATTCCCATGACCTGACCAACAAGAGCATCTGCTATGCAATATGCAGGATCTATTTCTGTTCCTATTCCAATCAAACCACCGGGATATGCTTCTTTCAGTTCGTTATCCTCTGTTTTAAGAGATACAATCCTAGACAGATAGGGCATGCATACAAATCTACGCCCCTCTCGCGCGACATGACCGGGCCTCACTTCAATTTCATCTCCGATTCGGACTCTGCCGCGTAGTAGACTTCCTCCAATTACGCCACCGCTCAGCATATCTACCTTGTACCCCGGTTTATTCACGTCAAATGACCTGATAATGACCATTCTGGGAGGTGCACCTGTGTCCCTAACTGTCTGAGGAATGTAGTTAACAATGAAATCTATAACTGCGTCGACATTTATCTTGTATTGCCCAGACACGGGCACGATGGGACTGTTGCATGCCTTCGTTCTCGCCAGAAACTCCTGTACTCTATCGCGCTGATTCAGGCAGCGCTCACGCGATATTAGGTCAATTTTGTTCTGAACAACGATAATATGTGAGATATCTGTTCTTTCTAGGGCAAAAAGATGTTCCTGTGTCTGCGGCTGCGGACAGGGCTCGTTAGCGGCAACAAGCAGAATCGCAGAGTCCATTATTGCGGTTCCGTTTATCATTGTAGACATTAGAACGTCGTGTCCTGGGCAGTCTACAAAAGAGACGTGTTTTACTAACCGAAGGCGACCTGTACACCCATGTCTTGGGCATTTTTTTCCGTCCTTTGCAGAACTTTTGAAGGAACGATAACGTCCCGGTCTTGGGCATTCCTCAGAGTCACATGCATATATCTTTGTGTTTGCATATCCAAGCTTTATCGTAATGTTCTTCTCTAGCTCTGACTTGAACCGCACTGTCCTCACACCGCTTATGGCGTTCACAAGCGTGGATTTACCGTGCGCAACGTGTCCAATTATCCCAATGTTGATTGTAGCCTGCTTCTCCATAACTTTGTTGTAATCCATGCAGGGCTTTTTTCTGTAGCGATGATGGTTCTTGGCTTCTCTACAAGTAGACAATTGACATAGGCAACTTCGTCAGCATTGCATACAAATTGTATTCAAATACAAAAACTAAAACTTTATTGAAGAGGATTCTGCTCCTTCACAAGGCTTTCAGGAAACCCTCTGTGTCCTTCGCAGTTCCCACAAAGCCTGGGTCTAATGACAAACACAAAGTTTTAAGCACTAGAAATTTTGAGAGCATGAGGGGCAGCAACAGGCTGGTCACGTCCAGGTACACTAAGTACAATTTCCTGCCCATAAACATATATCATCAGCTCTCGAAGACAACAAACATGTTCTTTCTGGTGACACTTGCACTTCTGTGTGTGCCTTCTATATCACCCTTCACGCCGTACACTTACATGATTGCCTTCTTCTGTGTGCTTGGAGTTTCCATGGCCAAGGACGGGTACGAGGACTACAAGCGCCACATGCACGACGTGGAATTCAATCAGAGACCTGCGTTCCTTGTGAAAATTCGTAGCGACGCTGAAGAAGTAGAGGTTGAGGAGACATTTATGGAAAATCTGGAGACAGGTAATTTCATTTTAGTTCAAGCAGATGGAGAGGTTCCCGCTGACATAGTGTTTCTCAGTAGTAAGGTTCGCGGGGAAGACGGAAAACTTGCATGTGCCCGGCACTGCTATGTGGAGACAAGTAACCTTGATGGTGAGCTCAACTACAAGAGGAAAACTGCACATAGGCCATCAGGAATATGTTGCGGCGGAAGTATACAACGGAGCAGTGCTATTATATGCGATTGTGATTTGCAACTTATGAGAGCTATAGGAGGCTTCACTGTTTTTGATACAGGAGAGGTTCTCTCTGAATTTGAATGCCAGCTCGTTGCAAGTGGAGAAAATATAATGCAATACGAGAGGAACATCCTTCTGCGTGGAAGTAGACTACGGAATACAGAGCAAATCTTTGGACTTGTAGTTTCTGTTGGAGAAAATACAAAGCTTAGCATGAGCAGCCGCAGGTCTCGCTCCAAGATGTCTGCATTCGAAAGACGGCTTTTTAGAAAGATATTCTATGTTTTTCTCATATACTTCTTCATTCTTGTTATCTCGTCGCTTCTTGGCGCACGCTTTCTTGTGAGCAACGACACATCGTACCTCTATATTACACCTTACCCAGCAAAAATTGCGTTACAGCAGACAGGCACCGAATTTATTCTGTACAACTATCTTGTGCCGATATCTCTCTTCGTGACCTTTGAATTTGTAAGGTTCACACAGGGTCTTTTCATAAACAACGACCAGCAAATGATGGCACAGGGCATCAGTGCACAATGCCAGAACAGCGGCACCATAGAGGACCTAGGAATCATAGAATGTATTCTTGCAGACAAGACAGGGACACTCACAAAGAACGAAATGGTGTTTAGATACGTGCACCTTCTCGGGGAGGTTAGGCTATGCATGCCGCATGTTCTGTGGGAAAGACCCAAAGAGGCATTCTCTAGAAGAACGCTTCTGGAGGATACGGTGTGCAGAGCTTCCCACGCAATCCCCAGCCGCGGAGACATCGTGCTCTACTTTGTTCTGAGTATTCTGTGCTGTAACAGCGTGGAGCTCGTTGATGGAAGATACCAGGGCAGCAGCCAGGACGAGATTTGTATGGTGGAGGAGCTTGCAAGGCATGGCCTGCTGCTGAAAAAGCGTACTATGCACTCTGTTGTTCTTGAGCTGCTGGGAAGCATGCTCGAAATAGAGATTCCGGTTGTTCTGGAATTCACATCTGCAAGACAAAGAATGAGTGTAGTCACAGTAGTTTTTGGAAGACATCTTCTGTTTACAAAGGGAAGCGACCAGAGGCTTCTACGCACAGATTCAACAAGGCATGTATGTAGTATCATCGATAGAAACTCACAATTTAGGTCGCTAGCCGTGTGCTACAGGGAGATCAAAGCAGAGGAGTTTGAAGAGGCACTCCACAGCTATAGAAACGCAATAGAGAGTCATGCAATGGACAGAATTGACGAGATATTTGAGAAACTTGAGAAAGACATGCTGTATCTAGGCACTACATTCATTGAAGACAGGCTCCAGGATCGAGTGGAAGAGACAGTGCGATCGTGTCTTACTGCCGGCATAAAAATTTGGATGGTCACCGGAGATAAGAAGGAGACTGCCGTGAGCTGTGCAATCAACTGCGGTCTTCTAGATCGCGATTTTGAGAGAAGAGAGTCTGGTGCAGTGATATACGCAGAGGATCTTCTCAACAGCACAGGAAGGTTTAGCGAGCTTATGGCCTACAAGTCGGTGGTGGTCTTCAGGGCAAGCCCGGACCACAAGGCGCGGATTGCAAAAGGTGTAATGCACACGGGAAAGATGACACTCTCTATAGGAGACGGAAATAACGACGTTATCATGCTACAGACAACTCACATTGGTGTAGGTATAAGAGGAAAAGAGGGAACTCGTGCATGCCTTGCAGCAGACATATCTGTGCCTGAGTTTCGCTGTCTTGAAAGACTTCTTCACGTGCACGGAAGAAACAGCTATGCCAACCTTGCGGCGGTGGGCCTAAACTCGTTCTACAAAAACCTCTTTCTTATTCTTATTCAGTTCTACTACGACTTCTTTAATGGATTCAGCGGAAACCCAGTATACAACTATTACTTTCTGAACTACTTCAATGTGTTTTTTACATCGCTTATTCCTCTTTCAATAGGTGTCTTCAACAGGCAATACCCCGACGAATACCTACTAGAGAATCCAGGAAAGTACAGAGAGACACGATATTGCTTCACAAACAAAATATTTCTTTTGAAGATCATGTATGCAATATCAAAGGCCTCACTTGTATTCTGGATCACATATGGAATAGTTATCAAGAAGGACATCACCAGCCCGCATGGATACGTAGGTGGCTACAAAGCACTTAACAATTTTTTTTCTTTCGTGGTGTTTTTCTCAGTTATACTCCGCCAAGTGGGAGACATAACCTTCTACGTAGTTTACTCATACATTGCAATAGTTGTCAGTGTGCTTGCATATGCATGCACCATTTTTGGCCTCCAGGAAATAGATTACTACCAGAGACAGGCTGTTACAAATTTGTATTCTATGCCGTTGTTTTACATGGCTGCAATATGCGTAGTGTCTCTCGTCTTTTTCACAGACTGCATATATGAGTCGATTCTTCGGCGATTCATTCAGAGAGGTCTGAAGGAGTAGTTGCTACCTACGTGGAAGAAACCTTCCGTAAGTATGACACCCACACACACAGCAGCTACCACCACGTCTTGTCTGCTCTACTGCACAATGCATGCAAAATAGATGTCTACATGCAGCCGATATCAATTCACAATGAGCCTTCCCACATTCACTACACTGATTGCTGCATGAAAAGAGGTCCTTGTTGTCTCTTCCAGCACTAGAGTCCCTTGTGTGTATGTACAAACACGCATCACCGTAACCACAGTATCCAGTTAATAGAAAAGGCTTGCATATCATATTGTCTGCGTGGCCACTGTCTCGCTTGCTACTCATTGCAAGGATAAACTGCGCAAATTCTGAAAGAGAATTTATTAAAACAGAACAGGCGGTCTCCAAATCTATGTAAAATAAACCAAGTCGGACTTCTTCTTTGCAAGCACCTCCTGGATCCCATCGACAAAGTCAGCCTGGCAGATCTCCTTTCTGTTTTTGCGCAGCGCGGCCATTCCAGCCTCTACACAAACTGCCTTGCATTGTGCACCGTTGAATCCCTCTGTGCTTCGTGCTATTTCATCGAAGTTTACATTGCCTACAACCATTCGTCTTGCATGAATCTGCAGTATTCTCTTTCTGCCTTCCATGTTTGGCAGCGGAAACTCTATCTTCCTGTCGATTCTCCCAGACCGCAGTAGCGCAGGGTCGAGAATGTCAACTCTGTTTGTGGCTGCAATAACCTTTACATCATCGTTCACTGCGAAGCCGTCAAGCTGATTCAGAAGCTCTAGCATTGTCCGCTGCACCTCTCTGTCGCCTGTTCTGTCTGAGTCGACTCTCTTTGTTCCTATTGCATCTATTTCGTCGATAAAGATGATCGTGGGACTTTTTTCCTTGGCCATTGCAAAGGCATCACGTACAAGCCTTGCTCCATCACCAATATACATCTGCACAAGCTGAGGCCCTGCAAGCTTGAGGAAGGTTGCGTTTGTCCTTGATGCGCAGGCCCTTGCCATCAAGGTCTTGCCTGTCCCTGGCGGTCCATACATCAGTACGCCCTTAGGAGGCTTGATTTTCAGCCGTGCAAACCTTTCTGGATGCGTCAGAGGAAGAACAACCGCCTCGTTGAGCTCCTCGATCTGTCTCTCAAGCCCACCAACGTCCTCATAAGTCTCCGAGGGTCTTGAATCAAGCTCCATTGCCTTAACCTTTGTATCGTAATTTGGCGGCAGCTTGTTAAAGATGATATTGGTTTCTTTGTGGAGAGCTACCAAATCACCGGGTTTTACGTCCTTTGTGTCAACAAGCCCTATCATCGGAAGGTACGACGACACACGTGTGGACGTAAGAACAACTGCGCTTCCCTCATCATCAAACTTCTCGATGACGCTGCCAACAAGGTACGGAAGCTGTTTGTTAAGCTTGATCTTTTCTGTATTCTCGTTGATCTGTGCGTTCATGTTTCTTATCTCATGCTTGATGTTCGACACCTCGCTAGAAAGAATGCGTGTCTCGGACTGTACCATTCTCGTTTTCTCTACAATCTCTTTGGAATCCTTCTCCATAACACCAGGATCCATTCTCAACAACTCTTCCATTTCCATGGGGTCTATGTGCATCTTGTTTTACATGCTGCAGGTATCAGAGCCCTGCAGAAACTTTTATGCCAGCCAGGACATCGACGATCCTCGTGCAGCCATTTGCATATAGCATCATGTCGTCTACAGGAGCGTTTCCCTGTAGAATATCGGTTAGTAGAGCCCTGCTGCGTGCAAAAGTGCCAAATATGTTTCCGTTTGCCTCCTCGCACTCAAGGACATATGAGATTGCTGAGTAAAACAAAAGGCGTCTGTCCTCCATGCAGAGGTCCACGTTTAGTCGGAGAAGCTCTTCCTGTGTCACGTAGTAATGTGGAAGCAGAAAGTGGAGCTGGTAATCAAGATGCAGCAGAATTGCTCTTTCCATTTCCACAATCTCAGCAACACTGAAGCTTGTATCCGTGACAATTGAATACTCCACAGCTTTCTTCACAGTTCTTTCTTCAAGCTTTGCACTAACAAACAAAGCCGCTATTCCAAGAAGCTGGTAGCGCTTGATGTCAAGGCCTCTGTCGAGCACAAACTTGTCTACAATGTATACCGCCCTTGCGTATGTAACATGAGAGTATTCAAAGTCAAGAACAACCTCAAAAAGCCATCGCATGAGCTTCCGCCGCTGTCCAGACTTTCTTATGACTAGCTTTACGTTTTTATCAGACACATTTGTTATGTCCTGAAAGGCTCGGCCCATTTGCAATGGCAGATGGTGGTATATAGCATTCACCATTTGGCGGGACATTTGGCGGTGCATACCCAAATCATTTGCAATAAAATAAGCTTTGCATACTAAATGGAAAATTTTCATCCCGCCATGCGCCTGAGGGAGATTGTATTTAGCGAGTTTCTGAGCTTCAAGAATCACACGCGGATTTCCGACCTCTCTCCAGGCACAAATATTGTTCTGGGAAGAAACGGATCTGGAAAGAGCAACGTCCTTGCTGCTATTAGGTTTATCTTTCCACACGAGGGCAGGTGTTCACACCAAGAGAAGCTTTCATACTTCTATGAGGGAAACCAGCTCGCACAGCAGACTGCATTTGTTGAAATTGTATTTGATAACACCGTGGGGCGGTTTCCTGCTGGTGATGTATTCACAATAAGACGCACAATCGACTCGAAAAAAGACGAGATGACGCTAGACGGAAAGATTGTTACGAGGGAGGAGCTTTGTGGGTTGTTTGAAAGTGCAGGCTTCTCGCGCACAAACCTGTTCTTCATCGTGCCACAGGGGGAGGTTGAGAGGCTCGGCCTCGTTGACGATGCACAGAGATACAGCCTGATTAAGGAAGTTTCTGGCGCTGGAATCTATGAGCGCGACCGCCTCTGCTTCATGCAGCAACTCAATGAGACTGCTCAGGTTGAGAAAAAAATAGAAATTCTCCGCGAGAAGATTAGCGAGAAAATACATGTGCTCCGCGAAGAGCAGAGAATGCTGCTTAAAGCGGAGGCCATTGACGAAGAGAAAGGTTGTATTGAGAGAGTTTTGCTTGAGAGGGAGCTGAGAAGATTAGACCACGAGATCAAGAACTGCCAGCTTCCAAAGAGCAGCAAGGAAAGCGACTATGAAGAGACCTCATTGGAAAGTTGCCAGGATGTGCTGAAAGACATACGTGTGCAGGTGCAAAGACTTCTCGAGGAGAGGAATAGGCTCCAAAAAATAGTGGGGAAGACTGCAGCACGTCACAGCCAGGAAGAATCGGAGAAGGCAACAAAGATCCTTGAGAGTCTCTGTAGCGCAGAAGCAGTGGATGAAGAGGCCCTAAAGAAGTTACATGAGGAGTCGAAGAGCGTTCATGCCGAGTTAATAGCCCTAGAGCACGAAAAAGCATTTCTGGAATCGAGTCTTCGGAGGCGAGAACCCTTTAATCAGCAAGATGTTGAGGAGTGTGAGGCAGAACTATGCATGCGCAGTAAGGAGCTAGATAAAGAGGAGGACACCAGTGGCATGCAGGAGCCGTTTTGCGAAAGCAAGTTCCGATTGTACATAAGCGAAAGAAAGGCTCTGTGGGTGGAGGAGATGGATATAGGAGAGAAAATCAAAAAGGCAGCAGAGACTATGAGGCAGGTAGAAAACAACATAATATCACATCATGGTAGCAGCTACCAGGCACTACTTAATATCAAGGGCGAGACAGGTGTGCGAGGGTGCGTGTATGAGCTGATATCGATTCCTGACGAACTATTTACCTCGGTTTCTACTGTAATAGGGAGACATTTCTTTAGCGTAGTTGTTGAGAATGATGTTATTGCTACAAATATCATCAAAAAGATAAGTCGAAGGCTGACTTTCATTCCCCTCAACAGAGTCAGAGAGAGCGAGGAGAAGGTTATCGAAGACGACAACATGATTCCTATTTGGGAGCAGGTAAGCACTGAAGAAAAGTACCGGCGCTTGCTGAGATTTCTCTGTGGCGATACATATCTGGTTTCTGACATTCGCTACGCCACAGCCATGGCAAAAAAATATGGTGTCAGCGTGGTCACGCTCGAAGGTGAGTACATAGCCAAAAGTGGTGTGATATCAGGAGGCCATGAGAAAAGAACAAACCTCTTTTCCGACTTCAAAAAGGCACAGAATCAAATAGCCTCACTGTGTACAGAAAAGGCAAGTGTTTTGGAAAAAATTAGGACTCTTAGCAGGAAAATCGACGCAATGAACGCTGCCAAGAGCGCAGCCACCATTGGGGACAGGTCACTAGAGAAAAGGTCACTTGTTATATTTATGAGGAGAAAACTCGGATTTCTTAAAAGAGGGCGTGTCTCTGATGCATGCCTCAAGAAATCACAGAGCGAAAGAGAGCGCTTGGAAATTAAGAAGTCACGGATCGAAATTGAAATAAACAATCGTGTAGGAAACCTCCAGTACATGCGTAGCAAAATCGATGCGGCAAAGGCGCGTGTTGATGCAATAAGAAACGATCTTAGGGCGCACAGGGCAGCAGAGGAGATAATAAAAATCGACGAGAAGATTGCACGTCTTAAGAGCGATGAAGACCGTGTTCTTGGGAGAATTAGCAACGAGAGTGCAAGAGCTGACCGCTTAGAGGACTTGGATTTTCAAAAAAAGCTTGTACACAGAAACATTCTGCTTGAGAAAAAAGCAAACTTGATTCAGAGGCTGGAGTCTTTCAAGACACCACGCAGTGTGGAACAAGAAAAATACTCTGACACAACACATGATATCCTGATTTCAAAGCTCAAAAATCTCTGTTTTGAGAGAAAAACCCTCAAAGCAGTCAATCCAAAGGCATCTCTTCAGTTGAAAGAGTTGGAGATGCAGCATAATAACCTTGTTTCACGCATAGGCGAGCTCGGAGAGACAAGAAGGAGAATTATGGACTTTGTAGAGGAGCTAGATAGAAAAAAAGAGTCTGCAATTAACCTTACATTCAGCATGGTATGCGACAACTTCTCCCATTTTTTTTCCAGACTCTATCCAGGTACAGAAGCAGGGCTTGTCAAGCAGGGTGAAACTGTATGCATTCGACTGAATGGTGAGATTCTACCGGCAACAAGGGTTCTCAGCGGTGGTCAGAAGGCGGTACTGGCGCTATCACTTATCTTTGCAGTGCAGAGAATTGACCCTAGCTCGTTCTATGTTTTCGATGAGATAGATGCAAATCTGGACCAGCAAACGCGCGTGAGGTTGTGCGACCTTATAAGAGAGATAAGCAGCGACACTAACCCGAGTCAGTTCATCCTTACAACGTTTAAGAGCGAGATGCTTGGATGTGGCCAGAAATTCTTTGGCGTAAGCTTTCGCGATAAAAGAAGCTGTGTGTCTGATATATCTAGAGAAGAGGCAGAACGGTTTCTTGTTGACGAGGATGTTCCAGAAAGATAGAGTCAGAATAAACTTGTTACATCTTATTGCCAACATCGACACCCTACATGGAACACGGGCACACCATTTTCCCAGTGGTAGAAGAAGCCCATGGCTGAGGAAGAGCGATGTCCTATCTGTCTCTCTGAATATACTTCTTCGGGAGAACACAAGATTGCATCTTTGAAGTGTGGACATATTTTTGGAAGTCAGTGTATACAACTATGGTTCAATAACAAAAAGTCTGCACTGTGTCCAAAGTGTTATAAGCCGTGCAAGCGCTCTGAGGTTCGCATTATATTCGCATCAAACATAGTTGTTATCGATGTATCCAAAGAAGAGTCCCTTGTTCGCGAGCTTTTTGAGGAGAAAAAACACAGAGCGCTTCTGGAAAAAGAGAACAAGAGGCTCAATACAATGGTTCAGTACCTCAGTAGCGAGCTAGAAAGGTGCGAGGAGCGCCTAAGCGAGGCTAGCCGCAGAGGAGCCCCGCGCACTCTCCACAGGCGCTTCTACAAAATGATAAGAACTAGGGCAGACATCAGTTCTATTCTTGTTTACGACCAAATGAACGGCATTCTAGTATACACCTTGCGCGAGACAAAGCTTGGCATACAAAAGGTCAATATCAACCACATGGAGTCGATGCAATTTGTTCCGCTGGCTGATATTGGAGGAAAAAGCACAATAAGAGACATCAAGATAAGCCCGTACAATGATGGCCTACTGTGCATTGCGCATGGAAGTACAGTAGAACTTTTGAACGTATACAATAATAACAAAATAACTAGCTTTCTGTCTGACAAAGAAATTTGGAGCGTGTGCTTCGACACGGCCAGCAGAGACGTGATTTATGGTGGAGACAAAATGGGGTATTTGAACGTTTTCTCTATGTCTGCACCCAATGGACTTGAAAGACGTGTACGCGTTGCAGAATGTCCTATACACTCTCTCCACAAAATAGATGGCGTGTTGTACTGCGCCGGTGTGCGTGGCCTGTGGGCACTCAACTGCAGCTCATGGACTGTAGATAAGGTGGAGGCAATGGTGTATCCTGTATGCACAAATTTGTATGGAGACGCCGGAGAAATGGTAGCTGTGCTGCGTGACAGCTGCCTAAGAACAAGACATGTCATATATGGTAAGCGCAATCTCTGTATAGAGACAAACCACGTGCAGTTCAAAAGGAGACGAGATAAGGTCTGTGGTGACTTCCTATTTGCCATGGACGACACGCACAACAGAATAACTGTATATGACATTAACACACTCAAGATTAGCTACTCATACAGGCCACAAAGCCAGATAGTGGACTTTCATTTTACAGAAGAGTGGTTATGCATTCTGACATGTGGCGGATTTTACATCTTCACTTCATAAAACAGCTGCTCCTGAATTACAACAAAAATACAATAAAGCATGATATAAAGAACAATTCAAGATAAATTAAGCATATTTATCTTATGCAGTATGCTTAGCTGCCAGTGCAGAGATAGAATAGCTACCTTCTCTCCATGTACTGTGCAAGTGCCCTGTCCATCTCCTCCTTGGATGGAAGAGGCTCTCTCTGCGGCCTCTCTGCGACATAGTGGCGTCTTGGTGCGTAGTTGCGCCGAGGTTCATAGAACCCGCGCATGTAGTTTCTCTCGTCCCTGTATCCCCTGTGCTCGCGCGGGAAGAGGTGCCTCTCTCTGTAGTTTCTTGTAAAGGGTGCTCGCTCGTGTGCATCTCGCCTTTCTGCAGCGTTGCCGCCACGGTCTCTCAGGTATCTCTGTCTTCTCACATGGCTGTCTTTGCGCCCTGCGTCTCTCTCCTTGTCCATGGGGGGCTGCTTTTTTCCTGTCTCTGCCAAGTCAGCGCCTGTGTCTCTTGTGCATCTTTCTGAAGAGCAGGTGCCTTTCTGTGCGGGTCCTGCTTGCAGGCACAGTGTCCTCTGCACCTCCCTGTGTGCGCAGATGCCGCCTATCTGCAGCCGCCTCGTCGCCGTCCTCGCTCTCCTCGCTCTCGAGGTCCTCTTCAGACGCAAGCAGCACCGTGGCAAGCAGCTCTCTCTGCTCAGCCTTGCCCCGAAAGACACGCACGTCCGTGTCGCGAAAGCCCTCGAGGGCAGTCACTGTCCGAAATGTGTAGCCCTGGTCCACCAGAAACTGCTGCCGCTTTCTCGAGTAGTACATCTCCTCGGTGTCCTTCGAGACAAGCGTGTAGAAGTACACACGGAACCCGGGGTCGTTGCGCCGCTTTGCCCGCAGAATGCGCCCCAGCCGCTGCGCCTCCTGCCGTCTGCTGCCAAAGTGCGAGCTTATCTGAATCAGACACGATGCCTCTGGGAGGTCGATCGACGTGTCGCCCACCTTGCTCAGAAACAGCGTGTTGATCGCAGGGTTTGTCTGAAACTGCCGCAGAATCCGCATTCGCTCTGTCTGCCCTGTCGGCCCGTATATGAACGGCTTGCCGAGCTTCAGAGCGTACGTCCGCAGCGCAAGGACATTGTCCGAGAACACAATGATCTTCTCGCCCAGCGCCTCGTGCTTTCTGATGAGAAACTCGCACGTCTGGAACTTCGCAGGGTTCATGATCGAGAGCACACGCCGCCTCCGCGGGTCCTGCCCCAGGTACTCGCGGTAGAACTCGGCAGTCATGTCGCACCACACCTCCACACACTCCACACGTGCAATGTGCCCCTGCATGCTCAGGTCCTGCCAGTCCGCCTCGTAGAGCTTTGGCCCAATCAGGAAGTTCAGGTCCTCGATCTTGTCGTCCTCCCGCACAAGCGTCGCAGTCAGACCCAGCTTGCAGTGGTGCGACACCGCAGACACAACCTTCCTGAACATCGCAGCAGGCACCACGTGCACCTCGTCCAGTATCATCAGCCCCCATTCAGTGCCCCGCAGCCACTCCATGACACGCTGCGCCTCCGCAGACCGCCGCCCCGAGAACGCAAGCATCGTGTACGTCGTGATCAGAATCCCTGCATCCGCCTCAAACATTTCCTTCCGCTCCGACGTGAACCGCGACACAGCGTCCGCAGACACCGTCGAGAACGCAAGCACCTGCTGCCGCCACTGCTCCACAGACACACCCGACGTGCACAGCACAATGCACGGCTTCTTGATCGTGCACATCGCCGTGATGCCCACCAGCGTCTTTCCTGCGCCGCATGGCAGCACAATGACGCCTGACCGTGCACGCCGGTTTCCAAACATCTTGTTGAGCGACACCTCCTGGTACGTCCGAATGCTCACCGTGTCCCGCAGGTCCATGTCGAGGCTCCGCAGCGCCACGTCGTCTCGGAAGTCGTACTCCTCAATCATCGGGTAGTCAATCTCAATGCACCGCCGCCGCACCTGTTCGATGCAGTCCACGCGCACCTCGAACACGTACCGCGCATCTGCGTCCCGCACCGTGCCCGCAGCACGCAGACGCGAAATCTCCGCGTCGCCCGTCAGCACGTCGAAGACCTCGCGCGTCGCAGCCTCCACAAGAAACCGCCCGCCCTTAAACACAAGCCGCGTCTTTCCGTAGCTCAGCGTGCACTCCCGCACAAACCGCACAATCGTGTCCGGAACAGTGTTCTTTGCGAACCGGTCGAGCGTCGAGAGAATGTCCTCCGTCGTCAGGCCCACGCTGACCGCCGCGTACAGCGAGTACGGCGTGATTCGGTACTCGTGGACATGCGCCGGCCTGCTCACGGGCTCTGCAATTGCGATCAGAAAGTCTGTTGCCTGCTTTGCATTGGCCGTGAACGTCTCGAGAATGATGATGCCGTTGTGGCTCACGAGCAGCGGGCACTCTGTATGCTCCTGCTTCATCCGAATCTCCTCCGGCTCAAACTCGTGCTGCGATGCCTTTCTGGGAAGCAGGGTCTCTCCCATGCGAGGGCGCACCCGCGTGCAAGTGTGCCAGCCACACCGTGTCATGCGCTCACTCAACAGGCGCAAAGACACACACCCCGTCGTACGACGTCGTGAACACAGCACCGTCCGCACCAAACACAGCCTCCTTGTAGTACCTCTGTCCCTGGTGCACGAAGCTCAGATACCGGTGGTACTCCCACTCGTCCACAAAGCTCACGTCCCACAGCACAACCTGCTCGTCGCTGCACGACACGAACACATCCGCGTCCCGCCACCTCACAGAGCTCACCGGCGTCCGGTGCCACGCAATCTCCTCTGCACACTCAGGCATCCTCATATCCACCACCCACAGGCTCCCGCTCTCGCCGCCGCACACAACACAGCCGTCGCCGTTGAAACCCACCGCATTTGCCTCGCACCCGAGTTCCCGCCTGTGCACGCACTCGCGCGCACGCATGTCCGTCACACAAACAGCCCCGTCGCACGACGCAGTAAACACAAGCTCGCCGTGCACATCCACACTCTCCACAGCACCCCTGTGCACATGTCGCTCGCTCATCCGCCCGCACCCAAGGTCCGCAACCGCAAGCTCCCCCGTCCGTCCCCCGCAGTACGCTCTCCCGTCGTCAACAGCTAGTCCGTGCGCGAACGCACCCCTCGTACTTGTGCGCAGCACCAGCGCACCGTCAAAAACATCCAGGCTCTCGTCAGACACACACACAACACACGCCCCCACACGCAGCCGGTTGTAGTCTGCATCCACTTTCGCGCGCTCCACACTTAGCCTCTCCATCCGCCCATAGCCCTCCGTCGCTGCAAAGCCCAGCCGCACCACAGACGCACCGCCCCCGCTTCCTGCGTTCGTCGCCACCAGCACCGCATCGCCACAAGCGTCCACCGTCTGCGACGGCCAGTCAAGCGACACATACTCTAGCACGCGGTACGCACCCTCGTTCACATGCAACCCATCGCACAGGCCCTCCGGAACATACGTCTCGCATGTCTCAGTGCTCGTCTCCTCGCTTTCGCACCCTTCGCGCACAGCCATCGTACCAGGGCTCCCCGTACCCACAACCCCCATGCTCCTGCTCGCCAGCGACGGACACGTCATCGAAGTCTCAGACACTCTTGTCCCCCACTCGCTCCTCCTCTCCGGCCTTGCTGCCTGCACGCGCGTCGCAGAGCCCGTCCCCGTGCTTGTTGCCCGCCCCGCCATTGTCCTCGTCCTCCAGCTCCTCGCACACTGCACAGTACTCCCTGCGCACTCCTGCGAGCCCGCCGAGATCAGAGTCATTCCGCAGGTCGTCTGCATTCTCGAGCGTCTCAGCAGCGACCAGCTCGGCGACGTCGCAAACGCAGCAAACTACTTTGGCTGCACAGCCCTCCTCGAGCTCGTCTGTAGGTTCATTGCAGAGAAGATGCAGGACAGGCCGCTTGACGAGCTTCGTGCAATGTTTGGTGCACACAGCGAGCTTGGCGACAGTGCGCGCAGACACATCGAGGATGCGTTTGGCTGGGTGTCGGGCTCCGACGACAGCAGGTAGTCTGCACAGTAGGGCTGGCGCAGCACACCACGCCGCAACTGCAAGACGCTTTGACCAGGACTCCAAGTGCATAAATATTGTTAATAAAACCATTCTCTACAACCCGCAGCAAGAAGTGCCGCACGGCAGTGTGTGCACTCTGACTTGTTGCGTGCACACAGCAGCAGGAGAAAGGAGTGCAGCACAGCAGTGGGCATGCGCCCATTTGTCCGCTTGCACATAGCACCACACACCGCCCGCCACCATGTCACACATCACCAGCAGCCAGAGGCGCTGCGCAGCCGCATTCAGGAGCGCTGTGCTCGCACCTTTCAGGTCGCTCGGCTTCGTCTCCGCAGGCACCGCAGTCCCCGTCGCATACAGCCTCGTGGAGGCCCGCGTCGACAGCTCACACAGGCGCGGGCTCGACTTCAAGATCGACCTCCGCTACAGCACGTGGACCTGGACCGTGTACCGAAATGCAGCCGACATCAGCGCACTCGCTGCAATGCAGAAAAGCACTCGCCGCGAGCGGCTCAGAGGCAGCATCGCACTTGCGGGCAGAGACAGGCATGCACGTGCAGAGGAGGTCGTCCGCAACGCCCTCCGCACAGCATGTCTCCACGACTGTAGGGAGGTCAGGGCCTTCTTCGCAGTCTCCCTGCACAGCTTCGTCGGCGAGCGCATGTACGAGGACATCTTCCACGTGCACATCGCAGACACAGACACACCCGCGTCCGCATGCACACGCCTTCTCAGGCACGCACGCACCACGAGGACATACGTCGTGCCAAAGCCAGACTGCATCGTCTTCATCGAGAACATCTGCACACAGCAGACAAGCTTTGTGTTCATCTACGACAGCCACACAACAGTGCTCCTGCATACAGGCATCGTCCGCAGGTCAGTCCGCATTGCCAACACGCGCTGGCGCATCGCCATCGAGTCTACACACACACAGCGCATCGACGCACTCCATGCGTGCATCGTGTCTGCGCTCCTGCGCACACCACACCGCGGGCGCAACAGGTTTGCGTCATTCGCACCCGCACGGCAGAGCATCCCCGCCGCATACTTTGTCGACGCCCACGCATACTTCGCAGCCCTCTACACAGCACTCGTGTCCGCACAGCACGAGATCCTCATCGCAGGCTGGTGGGTCTTCCCCAGCCTCCTTCTCAAGCGGCACCTTGTCGGCGGCCGCCTTGCCGCGCGCTACCGTCTTGACCGCGTCCTCCAGCGCAAGGCCCGCGAGGGCGTCCGTGTCTACGTCCTGCTCTACCGCGAGTTCGAGATGGCCCTGCCCATCGACTCCGCATACACCGCACGCATGCTCCGCGCCGCATCCCGCACCATCCAGGTCGCGCGCCACCCTGCTCTCCTCTCAGAGGGCGTTCTCTACTGGTCGCACCACGAGAAGGCTGTTGTCGTCGACCCGCCACACCGCGTTCGTTGGCGGCATCGACGCGTGTCTCGGCCGCTACGACGACCCGCACCACCGTCTCTTCGAGCACCATCGCACAACCTGGCCCGGAAGCGACTTCTCCAACCCGCTCCACAGGGACTTTGCAGACGTCCGCCGCGCAGACCAGAGCACCGTCGACAGGCGCACCACACCCAGAATGCCCTGGCACGACGTACACTGCGCAGTGGGCGGCGCAGCCGCCGCAGACGTTGCACTCCACTTCGCCGAGCGCTGGAACCACGCAAAGCTCCAGAGCGCCGACAGCACGCTCGACTTCCTGCACCCGCACGCAGCACCCGTGTCCCCGCTGCTTGCCAGCGCGTGGCCTGTCCAGCACAGGTCCTGCGGTCCGCTGGCCAGTGGTCGAACGGGTGCGCCGCAGAGCGCTCCATTCGCTCT